>PVJS01003247.1:10359-77219 GCA_004027185.1 Glis glis
CCCCGGTACCGCAAAAAAAAAAAAAAAAAAAGTAGCCGGGCGTGGTGGCGCACGCTTGTAATCCCAGTACTTTGGGAGGCGGAGACCGGAGGATCGGGGTTCGTGGCCAGCCTCAGCTCTCTTGCTCTCTCTCTCTGTCTCTGTCTGTCTGTCTGTCTGTCTGTCTCTCTACTTAGTGAGGCCCTCCACAACTTCGTGAGACCCAGTTTCAAAATAAAGTGTAAAAATAGGGCCAGGGGTGTAGCGCGGAGGTAGAATGCCCCTGGGTTCGATCCGTGGTACCGCAAAAAAAAAAAAGTAAAGTTCATTTATTCTAAGTGATAACTAGTAATATTTAACTCAATTATAAAAACAGCTTTGTGGTACTTGTCAAAAGTTATTTGATGCCTATTGTGTTTTCTTTTATCCACAAAGGCCTAACACCAAATACTTATCCATTATACACTTAGCATCCTTATCAGGAAATTGTATCTTGGCCTGTCAGGAAACTTAATGCAAGAAAGATTGCCTTTAGTAACACAGGCACAAACACAATGAGACTGATAATACTTATAGCTGTAAAGTTTACTTACAGTTGTTTACTGTTATAAAGTTTGAAAGAATTTGTGCGGGGGGAAACAGATTTTAGAAGGTATAAATTTCCTTTAAAATAAATTCTGTGAAAAACAAAAAACAAAAGTATCCTATTTCTATTTGATCTGTTCTAATGCCTTCAAAGGTCAGAGGTAAATGTTTAAAAAAATGAAAAGGTGAACTAATATCAAGAATTCTTTATGAAAATATTTTAGGTTCAACAGACATAATTGAGAAAGATAAAACATCACTGTTATTTCTTTTCTTTTTTTTTGTAGTACTGAAGATTGGACCCAGAGGTATTCTACCTTCGAGCTACAGCCCCCGCCCGATTTTATTTCTTATTTGGAAACAGGGTCTGGCTAGGTTGATGAGAGTCTCACTCCTTGCTGAGGCTGTCCTGGAACCTGAGATCCTCCTGTCTCAGCCTCCCAAGTACTGGGATTACAGGAGTGTACCACCGCACCCGGCTTTGTCACTGCTATTTCTGAATGCGAAGATATATAATGGCAGGATGGACAGAATAAGCTTCAAATTCAAGGCCCAGTGCTTTTCTGTGTCCTCTTTCCTTTAGCAGCAATCACATCGATGGCATCTTTTAAAAAATGTATGTCTTATCTCCTCCATTAGATAACATTCTTTTAGCTCACTTTGGGTACTCAATCTTCTTCCACAGCACCTAAAATAGCCTCTGTAATGGTTTGGATTTAGAATGTCCCCCAGTCCTCATGGAAACAAGGTAGCATTATTGGGAGCTGGGGCTTGGTTGCTAAGGAGGGCCCCTGGGGTGTGGCTGTGAGGATTACATCTCCTTCCTCCTCCCCCTGTTTGTTCTCTGCCTCTGGCCTCCATGCTATGAGAATGGAGGCTTATGCCCTCCCCCTCTCCACTTCCAGCTCCCATGCCCCAAGCTCCGCAGACCTGGCCTGACATGGCTCGAGCCTCTAATCTCTAAAAACTATGAGTAAATGAATCTTCCTTCCTCTAAATTGTGTGGTCAGTTGTTTTGGATTACAGCAGTGAGAATGTTGACCAAGACAGCCTCCTACAAGGAACTCAACAAATGTTTATATTCTCTGAAGGAATACATCGTTTTCAATGCATATGAATGATCTACTTTGTATACCACATATAGCAAGATAGAGGGTAAGAAAACTTATTTCTCAAAACAAACGCTGAATAAGCTCCTACAATGTACAAGAAATTATAGGAGGTATGTTATATTGCTTGGGTCTGTTACCTTCCTGCTACAGTTGCATCTGGAATATCCCCCAAAGGCCCATGTGTCAAAGGCTTGCTTCTCAGTCCATCATGCTACTGGGAGATGGTGGAGCCTTTGGGAGGTAGGGGCCGGGGGAAGGAAGTTAGGTTATTGGGGGTATAGCCTCAGAGGGGATACTGAGACCATGGTCTTCCTGTATCTCTATCTCTTTGCTTCCCGGCAGCCATGAGGTAAAGAGACCTCCTCCATCATATGCTCCAGCCATGATATACTGCACAGTCACTGGCCCAAAGCAACAGGATTAAGAGACCATGCACTGAAACCTTTGAAATTATGAGCCAACATAAACTTTTCCTTCTTTTAAACTGATTTATCTTTGGTATTTTGTCACAGTGACAGGAAACCAACTAACATACCTCCTTAGGGGGCATATAGAGAAAACCAATTAATTTCACATAAGTCAATTTACTTTTTAAGGAGCACTGAAATGCACCCCAAAGTCAGATAGATATAGTTCCCAAAATAAATGCTGCTTTGAATTACGTATGTATGCTATTGCTTCTGGAGTCAGGGGATTACTCAAATTACAAATTTCAAAAACTTATAACTAATATTAACTTGTTCATCATGATGACATGTTAAGGGAGTTATTATTAGGAAATTACCAAAGAAAGCAACAGAAGTGAATTCCTCCCCCTGCACTACTAACCTGCATGACATTGCCTACAATGACACTGTCAACAGTTTCAGGTGGGACCTTGCCAGCAGACAGGGCAGCCTTGGCAGCAAATTCAGCCAAGTCGGTAGCAGTGAAGTCTTTCAGAAGTCCTCCATAGGCTCCAAAGGGTGTTCGCTTAGCAGCAACAACAAACACACCTAATGCAAGGAGAGATTGTAAGCAATCACAGATTAGTCGGTGTCCTTAACATACTTTGTGTGTGTGTGTGTGTGTGTGTGTGTGTGTGTGTGTGTGGTGTTGGGGATTGAACCTAGAGGCATTCTACCTCTGAGCTACACCCCCAACCCTATTTTATTTTTTATTTGGAAACAGGGTCTCGATAAGTTGATGTGAGCCTCACTGAGTTGCTGAGGCTGACTTCGAACCTGTGATCCTCCTGTCTCAGCTTTCCAAGTACTGGGATTACAAGCGTGCACCACCACGCCCGGCTAACATACTTTAAATAATCCTACTTTGAAGATTTATGGTAAAGTGTAATATTCAATTCAGTCACTGAAAGTCTTTGCCATGAAGTAATATATAGAATGAGTCACACCCCTGGAAGCAGAGTCTTTTTAGAGTTATCAGTTTGATCAATACCTACATGCAAGTACCAAGAACTGTACTGCCTGTTACGATGTAAATCCATACCACTTAGGCAACATTCTTGTCCTCAGGTGCTTTACAATGCCAAAAACATGTTGAAAACTGAAATGCTTCTTCTAAGTGCTAGAGTATAACTGCCTAGTATTAGAATTAAAGAATATCCAAACTGGAAGGGCCCATGAGGATGTCTGAGGTCAATCATTCACTCTATAAGAACTCCCTCTAGCCAGGTGTGGTGGCACACACCTGTAAACCCAGTACTTGGGAGGCTGCGACAGGAGGATCACAGGTTCGAGGCTAGCCTCAGCAACTTAGCAAGGTCCTCAGCAACCTAGTGAGACCCTGTTTCAAAATAAGAAGTAAAATAGGGCTGGGGATGTAGCTCAGAGGTATGCCCCCAGGTTAAATCGCCAATACAACAAACAAACTAACTCCTTTCCAGGTAAATAAAAAGCATTCTTGCAATAGTTCTTTATCTGACATTTAATTCTTACTGCTTTCCTCTAAAGATTCTCTTGTTTGCCAATATCCTATTAGAATACACTGTGAATTGAATCTAACCACAAAGAATACAGAGGAATTCTCTCTATACCTACTAATACAAACTGAGATTATAAGTTTGCAGTATCACTATTAGTTAAATCAGTGTCCTGTATAAATAAAATTTTCCTTTTCCCCAAATACCTACTGTTACCTGCCAAAGAATAAATTGACTGTACAAATCTATGACTATGATGTGAGTGGCACCCACTAAAGTTATGCAGTGTAAAACCTGCACATCAGCACACAGCATTGGTTTCATCACACTGATATTCATTAGGCACCTACTAAGTACTAGACATTTTCTCACTTTCCACATATCTAATCTTCCCAACACCTCTGCAAGGTAAATGCTATAGCTAACACCCAGGGGCATTTACTTGTGATAGATCTTATGCTAGCCATTTTGCATATACTAACTTTATTCTCCTCAAAACAATGTGAGCTCACATTTCAACATGTTTCATGAAATTATGAGACTGTTAATCATGAGTTTGTGCTAAGACACTGACCTATAATTGAAACTATTCAAGCATTATACCAGTGTTTGTATCTAATCGCAACCCTCCAACTTAAGTTCAAGATCTCTTTCACAGAAAAACCTAAACTTAGCTTTAAAAAAATCTCTCCATTACTACTCTGAGAAATTTATAATTTAAAGGAATGTGAGGAACATCACTTTGAATCTCACTATGATGTATCACCAATAAAAGTATAAAAATTATAAAGTATAAATTATAAAAATTATAAAGTATAAAATTATAATATAAAGTATAAAAATTATAAAATATATAAAAGTATAAAAAATTATAAAAGGAATGTGAGGAACATGTATAACCATAATTTAGGACAGATACACTTAGTTCTTTACAAATATAATTTTTAAGTATTTATAAAAGGCCATAAATGTTAGTTTGGTGAATTAAAAGTATTTTGCTCTGGTAGCTGGGCTATTCTGTGCCACTATGCATTCCTGAATCTTTCCAGATGTCCTCTAATCCTCCTTTCTTAACTCTACCTATTTTTATATCAGTGTTTTCTTTGCTTCATTTTTTTTGTTGTTGTTGTTACTCCTGCCATGTTTTCTTCCTAATTTCAGTAGTTCTGCTTCTGGTCATGGTTCCATCTGACCAGCCCTCCTGATGAGGTAGAATAGAAAAGATAGAAATATTAGGCAGAAAGGAGACATTGGGAAAATAGAGATTTAAAATTTTGAAAGTTCATAATCTAACTCCACCCTATAGGGTGGCTTCAGTCAGGCAGAAGCCTTAGTGAATCCATACCCTTAATCACAATGGCTCCTCTCCACACCTGAGTTGCTTAATGTAAATAGGGTGGGTGAGGAGGACAAAAGGCCAGACCCCACTACTTATCTGTTGCCAGGGAAACAGGACTAAGAGGAAGTCCTGCCCTCCACTGTGCGACCCTACCTACCCCCTCCTATAAAGAACCATGAAAGCACGCCAACGCTCTCTTGCTCACCTGGATGGATGGACGCGCGCAGAGAGACTATCCCCGCCTTTCTTAGTTAACCCCCAACCTGTATCCCCACCTTTTTAAGTTAATTAAAACCTTTGCCTTTTTCTGATGGCACGTGTTGAAATTCTTATTCATCATGGAAGCCAAGGACCCCTCAGAGTTAGCTGTTTCTCCATGACACTCCCACAGATAACAATACAAAACTCCAGACGATATAAAAAAACAACTACCCAAAAGTTTTAGAAATGAACAAAACGAGGCAGATAGGGAGAAAAGTTGATACTTAAAAGAAGGAAATAGCCAGGCATGGTGGTGTACGTCTATAATTCCAGCATTTGGAAGACTGAGACAGGAGGATCGCAGGTGCGAGGACAGTCTCAGTAATTTAGGAAGACTTTTGGCAACTTAGTGAGACCGTTTCCAAATTTAAAAAAAATAGGACTGGGGTTGTAACTCAGAGGTAGAATGCGCGTGGATTTAATCCCCAGAGGCCACACAAACACAGACACAAAAAGAAAGAGGAAAAGGGGAGGAGGAGGAGGAGGAGAAGGAGGAAACAGTGGAACAGTACAGAGTGTCCAAGTTATTTATAGCATCTAACTTGAAGGTTAGTAGTCCAGATTGAATGGAATGACAACTCAAATTCACAGTCATACTGGCTTAAGGAATCAGAGAACAAACTAACAGAATCTGGAAAAATGGAGCACCACAAAGGAGTCATCCACATTTTATATATAGAATCTGGTCAAATATCTAGCTCACCCCCCAAAAAACTATGTGGGTCAGGCCATTAGCATTTTAGCCAATGCTAGGAACATCAAACTTGGATTTCAGCTGCTGCTTACTACAGGGGAAGACTACAGTTTGAGTTTAGCCAAAATAGATGCCTTAAAAAAAATAGCCAACCAATCAATAAGTCAATATTCTTTGAAGGAACAAAACAGAATCCAGTCTCCAACAATGTTTCATCTGCTACATCCATAGTAAAATTAATAATTAATGTACATAAGAAAAAACAAAAATGTGACTATTTTATTTATTTATTTATTTATTTATTTATTTATTTATTTATTTTGTGGTACTGGGAATTGAACCCAGAGGGAATTCTACCTTTGAGCTACACCTCCAGCCCAATTTTATTTCTTATTTGGAAAAAAGGTCTCACTAAGTTGCGGAGGGCCTAAGTTGCTGAGGCTGGCTTCGAACCTGCGATCCTCCTGTTTTTGCCTCCCAAGTACTGGGATTACAAATGTGTGCCACCATGCCCAGCTCGTGACTATTTTAAAAGACAAAAGATACCAACCTCAAGAAGACCCAGATGTTAGTATTAGACAAGGATTTTACAGCAGCTGCCTTAGCCGGTGTGGTGGCGCACTTTTGTAATCCCAGTACTTGGGAGGCTGAGACAGGAGGATCCGGGTTCACGGCCAGCCTCAGCTACTTAGTGAGGCCATTCGCAACTTAGTGAGACCCTGTTTCAAATTAAAGAATAAAAAATAGGGCTGGGGGTGTAGCTCGGAGGTAGAATGCCCCTGGGTTCAATCCCCAGTACCGAAAAGAAAAAAAAAAAGAATACAGCAGCTGTCTATTATAACTATGTTCAAGGATGTAAAGGAAAATATATTCATAATAAAAGATAGGACCTCACAGAAACCATAAAAAATCCCAAAACTGTAGAATATCTAAAATAGTCACTGAATGAGCTTAACAGCAGAATGTCAATAAAAGGAGCAAGATTCAGTGACTTTTAAGATTGATAAATAGAAATTATCCAATCTGAAGTGCAGGGAGATTGAAAGCAAAACAAAACAAAGCAGGGTAGAACCCCAAGGTCTGACAGAGAGGCAAGGGCAATTCACTGGTGAAACAATAAACTTTCCAACAAATGGTGCTGGAATAACTGGACATCGACATTTCTCACAAAAATTTAAAAACAGGACACAGACTTAAATATAAAATGAAAAATGATAATTCATAGAAGATATAGAAAAATCTATGTGATTTGAGTTTGATGATAACTTTTTAGATATAATACGAAAAGCATAATCCATGAAAGGAAAAGTTGGTAAGTCAGATTTCATTAAAGTTAAAAACTTTGGCTCTTCAAAAAATAGTGTTAAGAGAATAAAAAGACAAGCCACAGACTGGGTGAAAATATACACAAAACACCTATCTGGCAAAGGACTAGTATCCAAAATATATAAAGACTTCTTAAAGCTTAACAATAGGAAAAACAAGAAAACAAACTCAATTATAAAATGGTCAAAAGAGCTGGGCGTGGTGGCCAATGCTTGTAATCCCAGTATGTGGGAGGCTGAGACAGGAGGATCACAGGTTCAAAGCCAGCCTTGGCAACTTAGTGAGGCTTTCAGCAACCTAGTGAGAACTTGTTTCCAAATAAGAAATAAAATGGGGTTGGGGTGTAGCTTGGAGAAAGACTGCCTCTGGGTTCAATCCCCAGTACCAAAAAACAAAAACAAAAACAAAAAAATGGGCAAAAGAACCCACCCAGGCTGAGTGGAGGTCTCACTGCCCCCTTGGAGGGATCTCCTCGGACTCCTGTCTGATGACAAAAATGATTTGAAAATATATACACAGACAAACTTGGAAGCAACTAAGATGTCCTTCAATGGATATTATTCAGTGATAAAAAGAAATGAGCTATCAAGTCATGAAAAGAAGGAATCTTAGACGTATATTGCTAAGTGAATGATGTCAATGTAGAAAGGACACATGCTGTATGATTCTTACTATATAATCTCTGGTGACCGTAAAAAGATAAGAGCTTGCAAGGAGTTAAGAGGAAGGGATAAATAGATGGAACATAAGGAATTTTTAGGGTAGTGAAATTACTCTGCATGATGCCTGTAATGATGATGCATGTCATTTATACATTTGCCAAGACTTACAGAACTGTACAATACAAAAACTGAACCCTGATGTAAGCAGTGGGCTTTAGTTAGTAATGATGTATAAATATTAGCTCACTAATTAAAACAGGTACACCCAAATGCCAGATGTTTAATAATAGGGGAAACTAGGATGGGGTTATGCTCTATACTTTCTGCTCAATTTTTCTGTAAACCTAACATTTGCTCAAAAAAGGCTTATTCGTTTTTTAAAAATCAGGAAAAAAAAAACATGGGTAGAACCTTAAGGACTGACAGCATTATAGTATCATGGAAGAGAATGGGTAGAAAAAAATTGATGGAATAATAAAAGTTTTCCAAGTCAGATAAAACACATGAATGTATAGTCTCAAGCTTAGCAGACACCAAAGAAAATAAACACAGCACACACAACCCTTCCCCCATCCCTTGGCAGGTCATTGTGAAACTTCTGAAGTTCAAAGGTAACAAAAATATTAAAAGCATCCAGAAAAAATGACATATTACACACATGGAAATGATGTGAATGACCACTGATGACTTCTCAACAACAGAGACTAATTTCATGTTTCTCCACACAGTTCCTTTCCCAGGTTTCTCCCCCATACTTCATAATTCAAGAAAGCCATTTATGAGGGGGAGTGCTAGTAGTGAACTAGGTGACATCTACCTAAGAAAAAGGTGTGGGAAAATAAAAACAAATCCCCAGTACCACACACACACACACAAAAAGACAATTTAAGGTTTTTTTCTTGTTATTTCATAAGCCATTTCAATACCATATCAATATTTAATCTGATGCCAAGTTCATGTGGATATCAAAAGGTTTAAACATTAATGATTTTTAATACCAAGCCAGGAGTGGTGGTGCATGCTTGTAATTCCAGTACTTGGGAGGCTGAGACAGGAGGATCAGGTTCATGGCCAGCCTCAGCAACTTAGCAAGGCCTTCAGCAATTTAGTGAAAGCCTGTTTCAAAATAAAAAATAGGCCTGGGGGTGTAGCTCAGAGGTAGAATGTTCCTGGGTTCAATCCCCAGTACCACACACACAAAAAAAACAACCAACCAACCAACCAACAAAAACAATTTTTTTTTTTTTTTGTGGTACCGGGCATTGAATCCAGGGGCGTTCTCTACCTCCGCGCTACACCTCCGGCCCTATTTTTTTATACTTAATTTTGAAACCGGTTCTCACGAAGTTGCGGAGGGCCTCGCTAAGTAGAGAGAGAGAGAGAGAGAGAGAGAGCGAGCGAGCGAGCTGAGGCTGGCTGTGAACCCAGATCCTCCAGTCTCCGCCTCCCAAAGTACTGGGATTACAAGCGTGCGCTGCCACGCCCGGCTCAAAAACAATTTTTAATACCAAACTAAAATCTTGTTTTTTAAAAAGGCTCTAAAAACCAGATACTGAAGATTTCCAAAGACTTAAAGACAGTGAAAAGAAAGGGCCTGGCATGGTGTGCTGATTTGACAGCACAAGAAAAACAACATTAAGAGCCAAACAGAAACTTTGCCTTTCTACCAACACTGCTAAGTAAACAGTTACTCAATCCGTTAATGACAACCACAGTAAATTAAGGAAAAAATTAAGGCTGCTTAATTTTTTCTGTTTCAGGAAAAAATTAAGCAGCCCTGCCTGCTTGCCTTGAGGGGGCTACAGGAACATTCCCAGCAAAGCTAATGAGCAATAGAAAATGTGGTGGGTAAAAACTTTCTATCAAGTACTGTGATGGGTGCTAATAAAAATCTGGGGAATTGGTTATTAGCTAAAATTCGATCGATTCATGACAGTCTTTACCAATGTTAATTATTCTCCCATTCAAATGTGTCCTTTTCTTATCATAGGTCCTGTAAACACTTGGTATGCAACTTTAGAGAAGTGACTTATTTTTGATCTATTCCAACTAACCTATAATAATCTCTATTTGAAGTTCAGGGTTTGTCTTTTTGTCACACCTACTAAACTACTGTGTTATTATAGGCAGCCATTTTGCCTTTTGGAATATTATGTCCTTATCTGTAAAATAGGAAAATGGGAAAAAAAGATGATCACCACATCTAACACTATAGCAAACTATCACAAATTTATAAACTGTATTTCCTTAATACAGATGTTTATGTACAATTTTTCCCCTATTGGGTTCACTGCTTTCATCAAATTTTCAAAGTGGTCTGTAATTACAAGAAAATTACAATAACCATCGATAAAATATTAGAATGAGAAATCAATAAAAATATTATTTCCTTTTTAAAAGGATAGTGCATTACAAGGCAGCTTTTAAATGAATTGGTTTTTCTGAAAGCATCTAAAAAAATCAACATGCTGCTTTAAGGAAATGTAGCAAGTTCTGAGTTAGGGCACTGGCAAATGAAATACACATTGTAGGAAACTGGATAATGGATATGCTGAATTTTGTCCCAGAATACTTACTTGTCACTTGATTTGTTCATGTGCCATTTGGACTCTTCTGACTTTCAGATCCCCGTACCCTGACATCCCGGAGCTTCACAGGCATCAAAATTTCTTTGCCTAAAACCGAATTTCTTTGCCTAAAACTCCTTTCCAAATCTATTCCTCCCTCTTCTCCTCATGTTATCATCACGAACAAGTTCCTCAAGCCACAAACCTTTGGTCATTCTTGACATTTCCTCCTCATTTACCTGCCACAGCCAATCTATCACCCCCTTCTACCAAATCCACCCCAAATCTATGCCAAATCATCCCTTGCCCCCACATAGTCAAAGCCATCATTTGCTGTTGCCTGGACCTCTGCAACTGATCCTTATGTGGTCTCTCTACTGTAACAGAGGCAGCTCTGTTACAATAGGGCATGAGGGAATTGGGGCAAAGTAGAAACCAGAGGCTGTCATAACCCTGCTTGAAATCCTTGTATTGCCTTCCACTGCATTCAGAATAAAACCCTTCGTTCTACACCGAGCCCACTGGTCCCTGGACCACCAAAATGCTTGGTTCTTAGGTTCTGTCAAGGTTTTTCCTGTCCCAAAACCTTGATAGGTGTTCTTCTGCCTGAAAGTTCTTCAACAGACACATCTTTAACTAAAATTCCACTGGCTGTGATCACTTGTTATGAAAAAGTTTACATAATCAAACAAGTTAATAACTCTAGAAATTATGTAGGGAGTGCCTGCACTTTCCTGAAGTTGTTCCAACTAAAGGAATCGAAAAGAAAACGGAGTAAAGCAGATCTTCAAACACCACCACCATGCACTTTTAGGGATCTAGCCACTCGAGGTGGAAATTCATTGGCAACACTTAAGGATTAATTCTTCGCCTGCCTCCACGAGCCCTGTCCACGCGTGACCCAGACCAGGTGGCCAGCTCCTGTGGCATCAGTTGTGTTCCAGGCCGCCTCGCGCTTACGGCACCCCCTTTCCCCCCATATAGGTTCGAACCCGTGGGTCCCTACTACGCGAAGGAGTGACCTCCAAGGTCAGAAGCAAGCCAACCTTGATCTCCACTCAGCCCACTGGAAATTGCACCGAAATCGTTGTTGGCGCCTTAGGAGTGTTTTCAATTATATGCAATCTCAAGCATCCCCACAGAGCAAAAGAGACGGAATGAACTTCATCCCACGATCCCTGACCGTCCAAGCCCGAAGGCCTGTCTGGTGGCGGGCAGACCCCGAGGGGCGAGGAGAGGAGGGGGCCGAGCTCACCTCGGAGCAGGGCCATGGCTGAAGTTCAGTCCCAGCGGCTGAGGACCCGGTCTAAGCACAGCCCACGAGCGCCCGCCGCTTCACTTAACCCTGTGGGCGGCGCCGCGCGGCCGCGCCCGAGCCCTTTCGCCTACTTTCCGCGGGCTCCGCCCAGGGCTGGCGGGCCGCCGGGCTCCCGCGCGACTCCGCCCCCTTCGTCCCTCCGTGGGAAGCCGCGTACCGCCGTCTCCCGGGAGACGGAAGCGGCCTGGGAGCCGACAGTTTCCTCACATCGCAGTTTTTACAGACTCTCCCGCTCCATTTTCACATCCATGGGACTTCCTTACGCACCCCATCCTCCCCAATCCGTCCTATCCTTGGCTTCTGTAGCTCCCAGCCCGCTTCGCCCCCGCCCGGTCATAAGAAATTCAGCCAGCCGCCAACACGCCGAACGCCCCGAGCAGGGCGGGAACTTGCGGGAGATGGGCGGGGCGGGGCGGGCGCGGATTGGGTGCGGGACCGGAAGTGTAGTGGGCGGTGACGGCAGAGACGCGGGCCGCTCGGGCGGAAGTAGGGCGGGCATCGGGCAGCAGCGGCGGCGAGGGGCAGTCGGAAAAGCGGGTACAGCGAGTGTAGTAGGGCGGGGCACGCCTGGGTCCCCGACGCAGCCCACTGGTGAGCCTGCAGTATTTTCCTTATATGATTGGGCCCCATTGTGGGCGGCGCTGCTTGCCTGGAGCCTGAGAGGATTATGAAAACGTGGTAGGCGAAGTGGAGCCAGGGGACCTAGCGCGGGGAAATGAGGGGTGAGGGACAGCGGGTGAGGCTAGGCTGGAGGGAGGTTTAGGGAGGCCTCTGCCGCTGTAGCTGTGAGCCCTGGCCGATGATGACATGACCACTGCGCAATCTGAGTTCTGGAAACCAGGTGATGGAGTGTGTTCTGAGAACAGACTGAGGCCGGGCGAGCAGGAGGTGGCCTGGGTCGTGGAGAGCTTGGGAGAGCCAGGGCTTGCTTGGTTCGAGTACGTGGGAGCAGTTTATAGTAGGTGGCGCTGGTGTTTTCTGAGTCGTCAGCCTTAGAATAGTGCTTTTCAAACGTTTTGGTCTCCCTCTTGTAGTGTTGTCCTTTAAAAAATATCAACTGTTTAATGATAAAAGCTTTAACGTATACAGAAGAGTGGAAAGGCTTCTACAGTGAACACTCGTGTATTTGCTGTTTCACATCCATCCATCGGTACTATCAAACCATCTTTTTTATAAATGCAGACTTAAGATACTTCACCCCACGAACATTTCAGTATACTTTAGAGTTGACTATTCATACAGTTCTTCTAAAGACAAAATTTCCATATAACTAAATGTATACCCCTGAAGTTGCATAAGCTTCACAAATGCATACACTTTTGTACACACTCCTCTATTCAGTTTGCTTTCCACATATTTAAAGGGGGTTCCCAATATCCCATTCATTCTGCAAATCACCATCAACAGGAACTTCCAAGTTTACTGTTTTCTCTACACAGAAATGTCATTAATGAGTGGATCCTAAAACCATTGAGTGAAAGGTTAACATATATTAAGACATGCAAATATATGTGAGGATGTTTACATAGTCTCAGTATCAGAAGAGGAACTGTCACAATGGAGATATCTTAACCAAAATGATCAAGCTTAACATCACCAATAATGGGACAAACTGGCATGTACCCCCTTGCTGCACTAAGGACGTACCTCATTTATGTAGGATTTTCACCAAAAATGTCTGACTTGATTTAGTCATAAACAATAAGACATCCAGCCCAAATTGAAGGACATTCTGCAAAACAATTCACCCGAATTCTCAAAAAACATCAATGTCATGAAAAGCAGAAAAGGCTATAAATGGTGTCAGATTAGAGGAGAGTAGATATGTGGTAATTAAATGTGATGTGGGATCATTTAATTGGAATCTGGATTAAAAAACTCTGAAGTACAGTATTGGGACAATTAGGGAAACAAATTACATATGAGGTAGTAGTACTGATGTTAATTTTTCTGATTATGATAATTATATTATATAGGAGACTGTCATTTGTTTTTAGGAGATACCTATAGAAATATTTAGGGGTGAAGAATCATGTCTGCAACTAAGAGTAGAACAGTAACTTCACATCTCATGAGAGGTTCCACATCTAGACCCAAAACAGGTATAACTAATTTTGACATGCATACTTAGTGTTATACAATGTGCACCTGCCTAAATAGTTAGGCAAGCATGAAAAGGACTAAATACTTGAGAGAATAATTTGACTCAAGTACAAGCTTTTATTTTGAAGTTAAAACCTACAGAGAACTTGTAAAGACAGAACTATGCTAAATGCTCTCCATTTAGGTTTTGCAATTGGTAGTATTTAGCCACATTTGCTTTCTCTTTCTCTGCCAGTTTATTTATAGACATTTTCTGAGTCATTTTAAGTTTGCCCTAAATTTTGGTGAGTTCTAGTAGTCTTAAGACACTGTCTCAGACTTGAGCTGAAAGATAATTTGATTTTCTCCTCTGCTTGTTTTAAAGTTATTTGCAGTATGCAGTATCTATATCCCTAACAAGCCGTAGTTAGCATTTCATTAGTAATATAATTTGGCAAAAATACCAATACCTACTTGGGTCTAAGTTTACTCTTATAAAATACTGAATGTTGGCGAAGAAGACAACATTGTGTTGATACCATTCAAACACTTCCAGAAACACACCTATAGTTGAACAAGTTGGGTTTAATGCTCATTGCAACATGGGAAACTGCACAGCAGGGGCATACCTTAGGGTACTGAGGGGGTGTAGCTCAGTTAGAGGGTGTTAGGATTTGGCCTTTGGTTAGGTGATTGGGGGAGGATCCAAAGAAGCAGAGGTTCACTTTAGATTGTGTGCTCTCAGGAAATAGGGACAAGTCTTTGGCGTCTTAATATACAGTAATGTATCACTTAATGATAGGGACATGGTCTGTTGTTATGCCAACACTGTAAGAGTGTATTTACACAAACTAAGATGGCCGGCCATGACCTTACTGGGCAATCTCATCATATGGGACCACTGTTTTATATGAAGTCCATCTGTTGAGGAAAATATTATGTGGTACCTGACTGTAGTCTTATCTAGAAAGAGGATCTCTGGTGTGCGAGCTCATGCGTGCGCGCGCACACACACACACACAGATTTTGAATGTTTTGGGGCTAGGGACTCTGTTCCACTGGCCAATTTTTCTACCTCTGTTTAAGTGGTAGAGCACTTGTTTAATATGTACAAAGGCTGGGTTCAATCCCCAGCATTGAAAAAAATAAAAAGATCAGATTAGAGCTCTATACCTTGTGAAGAAGCCACAGTCCCTTGGAGTAGCTAGGAGAGGGAATGTTTGGTATTCTGTGGTTTACACATCCATCTTGTTTTTGTTTGTACCTAGGCAAAGTTATTCTCTTGTTTTTTCTCACTTGATCAGTCGCAGAGCAACCTTATCTGATGATGGTGCTTTGTAAAATTGTTTATGTGCAAAAGAACAACAAGGCCTAGCAGGGGCACCAGGCCAGCTTCTACCACTACCCACACCTGGCTCCAGTGTCAGATCAGTTCCTGGATGTTGGCTGCTCCGGTCTTTCTCAGTGGTTTCTAGGTGTATCTTGTGTAGAATTGAGCTCTTAGACAGTTTTTTGATGAGGCATTAACAATAGGCCTAGACCTCTCTGGGTCTGAGGTGAAGGCTTTCCCGAAGCGAGGGTATTCTTTGGTCAGCCACCAGAAAAGAAGGAATCTATCCTTAGGTTGGAAGTTGGGTTCAGAGGCAGCTTTTCACTAAGCAGTACATTATGAACAGTTTATTTTTTTAAAAAATTGTGGTGCTGGGGATTGAACCCAATGCCTCATGCATGCTAATATGAATTCTACTATTGACCTATACCCCCAGGCCATTGTCATACTGATGGGTGTTTAAGAGCATCCTTGGAGATTATGTTCTGTAAGTTTGGTGGAGCTAGTTATATGAAATTTTAGAGATTCCCAGGTTATTTTGATATTTGCTTCTAGTTAGTATATTCTTGTCTTCATACAGATATACTGTTTCTGAGCTATTCTATTCCATTGGCCAATTTTTCTACCTCTGTTCAGTCCCACACATCTTCATCATTATTTATAATAAGTCTCAATATTTGCTAGGAAACCTCTTCCTATCTGTGGGCCTTTGCCCACAGATTTTAGAATGAACTTATCAATTTTCACACACACATACCCAACATTAAGATCTTGATTTTTAATCCATAGGAGACAATTGACATGGTGGTATGGTGGAGTCTTTTTATCCATGCAAATGATTTACTTCTCTATGTTAATGTTTTCACTTATAAATTCCTCTAAATAGATCTTGTAAACATTTTATCACTCATTTTTTGTGTGGTACTGGGGATGGAACCCAGGGGCATTCTACCTCTGAGCTACACCCCCAACCCTATTTTTTAGTTTTTATTTTGAAACAGGGTCTCACTAAGTTGGGGAGGGCCTAAGTAGCTGAGGCTGGCCCTGAACCTGCGATCCTCCTGTCTCAGCCTCCCAAGTACTGGGATTACAAGCGTGTGCCACCATGCCTGGCTTCCCACTCATTTTTAATGCAATCTCTACCATATGCAATGTTACACATATGTTTGGTTCTATCTCTGGGCTCTCTATTCTGTTTCATTGATCTGCTAGCCTTTTCCTACATCCAAACTGCCTTGAATTCTATAGCTTTGAAGTAATTGCTCAATAAACCTTTAAATCATATAGGGAAATTTCTCCACCACCCCCAACTTTCAGACCATTGTGTGCTAACCCCTGGTTGAAACAATCATAATGCATGCTTGAATGTAGGCCTCAGAAGAATTAAAAATAAACATTTTAGCCAATGTGTAGCTGCAGTTTTAAATTTTGTTTAGATTTGGCACACCACTTTTATTCAAAAGTATTTATTTCCACAAATTTTTTATCCACAGCTGAATATTACAGTGACTATTACAAGCATTTTTCTATAAACAGATATAGTTTACAGATTTGTCCAAAATGGAAAAATATTTTTATCAGTAGTATTTCTTCTATAATATTTACCCCTGAATATGGTATGATCTCCTTCAGAGAAGCAATCCATCTAAATGTCAGTTGATGGCAAAACAAATGTTTGCCAAATCTGGATTATTTTATTAGTGTCACTTTAGAAAGTTTAATTTCATTGGATTGATTCCCTTTATTAGAATTAGAAACTTTTTTTAGGAAAAACCATCTTTTGTATCTAATGACCTTTATGAGAAAATCCCAGTCCTAAACTAGTCATTGACATTAACCTCTAATTTTCTACACCTCCTAATTCTCTAATTATGGCACCGATGTGTACAAAAAGTAAATTATGGTTATTTGGCTCATACAGTAAATTAACTTTAGAAACCGACTGCACGTGTTCTGCGAGGAGAAACAAAAGGATCCTGCCCGTGCTGTCACATTTTAGTAACCATTTTGTCATACAGGCGTTATATAAATGCTTCAATTTAGCATACCTTTGCTGACTCAGATGAGGTCGTGTTTGAACACAATTTGCATTATGCAAAAGAAATGGATTCTAGTTTGTTACTATAATTTTACTGCATTCATGAAGGCTATAAGTATTTGATGAGTTGATGGTAGAATTTTTTTCCTAGGTTTTTCAAGCTCCTGGCTTTGTTTTTACAAAAGCCTTAAAATTTAGTATTAGGAAAAAAAATCAAGAATAGCAACTCCTATTGACATGCTTGTGGATAAGGGGGAAAAGTCTACTTTGGGGTCTGCTTCCCAGGTGAGTGTACAGGTGCCACCACCAAGTGCAGCTAAATGGTATGGGGAGAACGCAGGTAGTAATATGCATGTCAGCTTCAGCAACAGCTAATTCATGTGTAAATACACCCATTCCTATAGGTAAACAGGTCCCATGTAATACTTAAAACACAAATGGTTTCATCTATAAATATTTGATTCATAATCTTTAAAATGTGTTTCAAAAGACAAATCAAAAGTCCATCATGAAGTTACACTAGACATTGAAATTCTTCCCACAGCAATACTTATTTCAGAGAAACAATTGATAAATCAGTTATCTCAGTAACTGCTAAAGGCACAGAGTGAGAAAAGTTGTCAACTAAACCTTAAGTATTGAAAAATATAGAGTTCAAATCTTTCTGTTGAATCAAGTTACTTAAATTAAGTCATTACTGATTTCATCAAGTTGGGAAGTGTTTGAGTTGAACTGACTTTAAACATGGCAGAGGCCGGGCGTGGTGGCGCACACTTGTAATCCCAGTACTTAGGAGGCTGAGACCGGAACCCCAGAGGATGTGGGTTCGTGGCCAGCCTCAGCTACTTAGTGAGGCCCTCTGCAACTTAGTGAGACCCTGTTTCAAAATAAAGAATAAAAACTAGGGCTGAGGGTGTAGCTCGGAGGTAGAATGCCCCTGGGTTCAATCCCCAGTACTGAAAAAAAAAATGGCAGAGAATAAAATGCTAACAAAACATTAACGTTTCCCTAAAGATGCTTCTTTAAGTCTCCATGTATGAAGTTAAATAGGGAAGATCTAAACATTATGCAACCAGTTACTGTATTTCCTTGTTAGTCCTCTATAAATTAGTTTCAATGAAATACCTTTGTCCTTTGGAAGAGAACCAATCTGCCATTTCTTAGGCTAAGTAGAGAGCCCCTTCCCCCACTTGCTCTAATTGCCACACTTTGATTCAGTGAGCCCTGACACCTAGTGATTAAACAGTGACAGCAGAGTAGCAACCCACAGAGATGGAGGGAATGATGGTGAAAGACATATAAAGACAGCATGCCACTGTATTTGTGGAATTGCTGCTTGTTAAAACCGCTTATCAATAATAACAAGGCATTTTTGGTTATTTTGAAGACTAAGGACAATCTTTACATGAGACTCAGTTTCAAACTAAAGTGCATTAAAAAGCAAATTATACTTCATAAGCCACTTTAAAGCAAAGAGGTAGCCACAGACCTAGTTGTTTTAGATTGGCTTCCCAAACAAAGCATGTGGGTTGAAAGGTGTATGTCATAGATGTCAGTGACCGTGTAACTGAGAAGGGACGGCACTGCTCTACACAGACCCCCAGGAAGAACCAGGGCGTTTAATGTGGACACAAGAGGAGATAATGCCGATGACAACTCCTTTGCACACACAGGCCTGTCAGCAGTCTTCACCCAGGTGCTGTGCTGTGTTCTGGCGCCAGCAGGTGAGAAGAATGAGGACACTGAGCTCTATGGGCACAGGACAGAGGACTGTTTCTGGCTTGGGGTGTTTTGTGTTCCCAAGAGCTTTCTAAGTCAGATGGCTGAGTACAAGAAGATGGTGGGGGTGGGGGTGCCTACTCCCAATGAATAGAGAAATCTTGTCTTCTCAATGTAATATGGAGACTGTTCTTGTATGATTTGTAAACTATCTGTCCCTGATATAGGAACAGCATACTGTTATTAATAAATATAGAAAGGTAGTAAAGAAAGGGTAGAAAGAATATGTAGTATTTTTCTAATTCAGTGCTCTTGAAGAGTCAAAAAAGAAAATAACAAAAATTCTAAGAGCTTAAAATAGACTATTATAATATTATTACTGAATACTTTTTTAAAATCTTCATTTCATAGCAGAGATATTTACAATGATTTTTAGGTGGTAAATGTTGAGAATAACTTCAAAAGGCAAAGTTGGCCTAAGCTGTTTTATTCTCTCAAAAACCAAAAAATCCCAGCAAAAAACATAAACCTTTGAGTAATAACTTATCATGGATTACTCAGATTCTCAATCTGAAGCCTTGTTTTCCTTACTATCATGGGTGTCTGGAATTAGTACATTATGCGATGCTCTTATTGGAGGTTTAATGGCATTGAGAGATGAAAAGTTTTCACACCGACTTGGTTTACTGGTAGATCCAAATAAAGCAAGAGTTGTTATTCTCTTCTAATATTTAGCTTATATACATTTTTTTTGTGGAAGATTTGTTGGACTTGGTAATGCATGGACTAACATTTTCCATCTTTCTCACATTTGACATCTGGGACAGCAGCATTTTTAGCACAACTTTTCAAAAACACAGGACTACACAAAAGGGCTTGAGCATATTAGGGACTGGATCTTCTAATTTTGTGTCAGAAGCCAATACTCAAGAATGTTGGTCTGGAGGTCAATTATACCATTGTCTCTGGTTCACTGGCCATTTAAATACTTTGGAGAAGCTTCTTTGAAGGCCCAGGCTTATATTTTTGTTCTTAAAACATATCCCCATAAGCTCATCCACACCCATGTTTTGTCAGCCTGGGAAAATCCATTTTCATGATTATTAGTACCATTATTTGTTAAGAGTCCTATGAAGGCAATTTATATCACATATTTTAAATATTACTTTAATTTGGACATTCTCCAGTTATATAGATCAAAACTAGGCAGCTTCCTTTTTATAGAACTGGCACCTTTTATATGGCCATGGGGACTGCTTGGTGGCTGTAGATTATGATGTGTATTTGTTTAGATTAAAACAAAACCTTAAAAATCTTCCAGAGTTCAAGTGTTTTTATTCTGAGCAGAAGGTACAAAAAATAATGACAGAGATGTGCCTTTTTCTGTTTAGTTCAGCACTCTCCACTGGCTCTCCATCTCTGATTTGATCCATTTTACCAGATTTCAAATTCACTTTACTGCAATATGCTTTCTTCTTCTTCTCATTGGGAATCAAGCTGACACTGGAAAGCCCATCTTCAGACTTCACAAAGGAACTCCAGATTGAGACATGCTGGGATGTGAATTGAGTCCATGGTCAGAGAAGATGGATTAAATGGAAACAAAACAGGAAACATGTGCTTGGAGTCTAACAGCAGTTGCTGAGGGTCATTCCGCTCTTGCAGTTGTGCCTGTGGGAAAGAATGAGACCCCGTAAATACTTAGAACACTTGAAAATAGCCATATTTAAGTGAATTAAAAAGTGAGTTGGAGCCAGGCATAGTAGTGCACACCTGTAATCTCAGTACTTGGGGGGACTGAGACAGGAAGATCACAGGTTCAAGGACAGCCTCAGCAACTAAGCAAGGCCCTCAGCAAACTTAGTGACACCCTGTTTAAAAATAAAAAATAAATAGGGCTGGGGCTGTAGCTCAGAGGTAGAATGTGTCTGGGTTCAGCCCCCAATACTGTGTGCACATGTACAAACTCAGGCGTGCGCGCACACATGCACACGCACACACACACACACACAGAAAAAAGTGAGTTGGCAGTATAGCACAGGAAGATTTCTAAGATAGTTGGGGGGACGTCAGGACCAGGAGAATGTGGTCTCCCTATTCCTGAGGAGTGGGGAGAGAAGCCCTGATTTAGGCTTGTTGGAGATCAGATGGCCCAATTCTAGCATCTAAAAAAAATTCTATGAAAGTAGGTAAAAAATAGATCTCAGGTGCAAATCGTGTACAGAAGCACTGTAGTGAAGGTATAGGTTCTGAGGCAGACAGCCTGAGCCTTTCTGCACCCATTTCCTCATTTGCACAATGGAATGGGGAAGAGTAACATCACTAAATTGGCAGAGTAGGAAGTCGAGGGGTTGGTTCCTCCACTGAGTAACTACTGTTGGAAAGAGTGATTGTTATCAACCATTCAGAACTCTGGAACCTGGACATGTAATTCAACCAGGAGAGTGCTTGATGAAGGGAGAGGCTGAGAGCACAGTGTGTGTGAACTACTATCCCCCATTCTTTAGTACCAGTACAGCTGCAGGGATAGAAGCCTGCATACCTGGAGTAGCTGGCGGGTGTCAGGGCAGGCAGTAGGACTTTGTCCTCCAAAAGTTTGAGATTGTGCACTTTGGTTGTGCACAGAGGCCTGCCTTGGTTTAGGCATCTCCTGGCATGCAGTGGCTAAAACTACTATCAACTTTAGTGCAATCCATGGCCTGGTGTTATCAATTGTAATACTTAAAAGAACAGATCCTCTCCCCCCTTCACCCTATTTGAAGCCAGACATTTTAGGAAAAGTACAATAACTGAAATGAAAAATTCACTAAAGGAGTTCAATAGCAAGACTTTAGCAGGCAGAAGAAAGGAGTGATGAACTGGAAGATAAGGCAATTGTAATGGTTCTGAGAGGAAGAATGAGTAAAAAATCAACAGAACCTGAGGGTCCAGGGACCAATTTGCCAACATCTACATCGCAGGAGTTCCAGAAGTAAGAGATTAAATTAGTCATGAAATACCTCCCAACAAAGCAAAGACCAGGACCAGACAGCTTCACTGGTGAATTCTACCAAAATATTTAAGGAATTGACACTAATTTTTTCAGGTTCTTCCAAAACATTAAAGGAAGCACTTCCTAACTCATTCTATGAGGCCAGTAATACCCTGATACCAAAGCCAGACAAAAAGACTACCAAATATATATACATATATATATATATGTAAGTGCCACTTATATGACACATCCAGGATGGACAAATTCATAGAGTCAGAGATTACCAGTGGCCTGGGGAAGGAAAATAGGAAGTTACTGCGCAAATGGGTTGTTTTAGTTCAGAATGATGAAAGAATTCTGGAAATAGTGGTGATTGTTACATAACATTGTGAATGTACTTAATGCCACTGAGTTGTACACTTAAAAATGGTTAAAATGGAGCTGGGCATGGTGGCAAATGCTTATAATTCCAGTAATTGGGAGGCTGAGACAGGAGGATTGCAGGTTCAAGACCAGCCTCAGCAATTTAGTAAGACTCTTAGCAATCTAATGAGACCCTGTCTCAAAACAAAAAAAAAATTTTTTTAAAAAAGGGCTGGGGGTGTAGCTTGGAGGTAGAATGTCTCTGGGTTCAATCCCTAGTAACACACACACATGCACACACATACACACACGCACACGTACGTTTTGAATGGTAAAACACTGCTATAATTTGGATCTGGAATGCTCCCTAAAGGGCCATGTGTTAAAGGCTCTTGGTCCCCAGCCTGTGGCACTGTTGGGAAATGATGGAACCGAGGAGGTGGCACTCAGTGGGAGGAAGTTAGGTCACTGTGGCATGCTTGCACATGAAATACTGGAACCCCAGCCCCTTCCTCTGTCTCTTGCTTCTTGGCTGCCAGGATGTAAACAGGCCTTTCTCACATGTTCCTGCCATGATTTACTATGCAGCCACAGGCCCAAAGCAACAGGGCCAAGTGACCATGGACTGAACCCCTGAAACCGTGAGCCCAAATAAACCATTTCTCCTCTTAAGTTGATTATCTCATGTATTTTGTCACAGTACAGAAAGCTAACAGGAATACATAACAACCAAAAAAAAAAAATGGGATGGGGAGAGTAGTCTTCTCATAAGATTGTGAAGCTCAAGGGTTAACATGCATAAAGTACTGAGTGAAGCACATGGTAAGTGTGCTATTTGTTATCTATTAACTTTGTGATATGTTTCTTTGTTCTTGCCTATGCTTTAACCATTAACCTCTGAGCCATGAACTCCAGGTAAAGCTGTACTTTTATGAAGCCCACTGAACTGTGGGAGATTGCCAAGAGGAAAATCAGTACCATCCGGATATTGTGAAAACAGGTTATCCGATACTAGTTTGAGATATGAAGTTTTTTCTTCTTTGGGACAAGGCACCTTTACTGCTTCAAATAGTGACAATATTTTGATGATGTGACTTTCTAGAGGTTTCATCATTTTCCTATTTTAGAGGTAAGAAGGCTAAGGGATATTAATCTCTCAACTCTTCCAGTAGATAGAAGTTACAACTGGCTTTAACACTCACACGAACTCTTACTTAAGTATTATAACAGGGGCTAAGGTCAGTAAATATGTGGTAGCATTTGAAAAGTGCTGAGAAAGAGGCTTGTAGAAGGCAATCAGTTTGCGCACAGGACTGGCAGATGGTTTTACAGAGGCAGAAGAACCTTGGGTTGTCCACATTTTCTTCAGTTACCTAGATAATAAATGGAAGGTGCGCCTTATATTCCCAGGTGTCAATCAAAGTACTCATGTGTTTGGCATCTTAAAAGATGGGCTAAAAATTTTAAGTAATTTTAGCAGAAATTACTATTTTAGAAAAAAGTAGTTAGAAATAGGAAAAGAAATTAAGAAATAAGGATATTTAGGGGAGGAATAAGCAACAAGCCTTATTCAAGTTACTAAATGATGGCTTTGGTGGGACCTGGAAGAGCAATCTGTCTGGGATCAGCAATTGCCCATACTCAGCCCACTCGGAGCTTTACTGCATTCATGACTACAAACCTATCACACAGCATATGAAAACGTATGGAAGATGTGAAGTGGCAGGAGGCTCTGGGAAAAAAATGTTTACAGCTCTTAAGCTCCTATTATTTATTTCTACTAGAAATAGCAATAGGCTCTACCACTTACAGGGCTTGAAAAAACTGTAACGGATGTAGAGGAGAGTATAAAAATGGTACAAAACTGAAAAGCTAAATATTATTACAATTTAACAGCAAAGGATATATATACATTTAATTAAAACCCTCAGAGTAAATCATTTCAACAGAAATTCTCTTCTGAATCCTTTAGTGAGTTTAACAACCCTCTCAAATTTATGTTTAAAATTTTTTAATTATTTTAATTACTTAAATGACACAGAAAAATTGTACCCATTTAAGGGGTGCCATGTGCTATTTTGAGACATTTAATTTTATGTTTTTAAAGGTGAGTGCATTCTGCACAAAGCACCCAAGCAATGGTTTGCTTTAACAAGCCACTTGCATTTAGGGGACATGAGTTCAAGTGTAGGAGGGTAGGATTGTCCATCATTTCCTCTGAACACTGCATAGGGAGGGAGAAGCATAAAACTATAGCTGGCAAAAAAAATAAATAAATAAAAATTAAAAGAGAAAAGAAAAGAAAAACAAAAACTGTTTTGATAGGAAGGCCAGACACTGAAATTGATTACTGAAGATGACTCAGGACCTGACTGTATGTTTACAGTCACATTTACAGATTGAGGGTTGTAATACGACAACCTCCATGACATTTTTCCTCTGTCAATTCATTACATCTACAGTCTGACGTAGCATATATTCTTTGACCTTTGTCCTGAATTCTCCTCTTGTAAACAGTGCTGTTGCCAAGTTATGACCAGTTCTACTTCTCCCTCTGGTGCGCATGTCTCATATTCAAGGAAGACTTTTTGGACTTGCTTTTGCTTGTGTCTTTCATCAACCCTCCGTAACAATAAGTAGTGGGCCGGGGCAGTATCTCAGTGGCTCCTCTTCTATCATCCAGCTCCTCCTCCCCTTTCAGCATCTGGCTGTCCCAACTGGATCCTTTCCATAGGCATCTCTCCTGCCCTTTGATCGCCTGTGGTGGCCAACAGGCCCAGTTCTCTCCCTGCCGCTGTTATCTTTAATAATCCCTGGCTGTTTCCCCATTGCCCATAAGAGGCCAACTGACCTTCAGCCCGACTCGGCATCGCTTCCTTGACCTTTTGTCTCTATTCTCTACTTAGACACCAGGCTAAAGTTCATGTATTCTTTGCCACAGCACTACTCAGACCCAGGGCTGTCTTTCTGAATCTCTACACTGAAACACCATAAGGGCTTTGAATAAAATCCCGAGTATTTCATAGCAACAGCTTCTTATTGGAAAGCCTGTGTTTACTCAAGCTTCTCTAGTATCTTTGATAAACCTCTATTTTGGTTCCCTGTTTCCTGAATCCTCCCCCTTTGATCACTTTCCCCACTTTTTTTTTCATCCTTGTTTCATGTTGGCAACACTTCGCTGAGTAGCGTAGTTGTCTCCCCAAGGTGTTCCCCACAGGTGACCACGGGAGAAATGTGTGCTGTTGTTCTAAGTTATTCCGATGCTGCTAGTCACTGCCACACACACAGGCCAGTTGCTCAGCCAAGATCACCTGGGGCTCAGCGTGGGGAAGCTTATTTTTAGGTAAAAAAAATTCCCATCTTATGATAGATTTCAGTAACCATTTGCCTAATATGTTTTCTTCCAAGCAAATTCCTTAAAGGCAAGATTTAAGAGTTCAAATTGTTTTCTTTTTTTTTTTTGGTACTAGGAATTGAACCCAGGGGCATTCTACCTCCAGGTACACCCCCAACCCTTTTTATTTTGAAACGTGTTAAGTTGATGAGGGCCTCGCTAAATTGCTGAGGCTGGTCTCGAACCTGCCATTTTCCTGTCTCAGCCTCCCACATACTGGGATTACAGGTGTGCGCCACCATGCCCAACTCATTTTCCTAAAGAACATTTCAGAGCAGGGTGTGGTGGTGCATGCCTGTAATCCCTGTACTTGGGAGGCTGAGACAGGAGGATTGCAGGTTTGAGACCAGCCCCAGAAACTTAGCAAGATCCTGTTTCAAAATAAAAAATAAAATAGCTCTGGGGTGCAGCTCTGAGGTAGAATGCTCTTGGGTTTAATCCCTAGTAAACACACACACACACACACACACACACTTCATACTTCCATTTGTGGGTAGGGTTGATATATTTGCTTCTTTGTTAATTTCATTTGGTGCCTTAGTTCAGTTATGTGCTACTGGCAAATGAAATACTTAGACTAAGTCTAAAATCTGAGAGGAAGAGATTATAAACATTCATTCCTCTAAGTGTGTGTATAGTTAATGTTATTTATGGGTGATTTTTATTTAAGTAGAAAGCCTTGGAGTGTAAGGTCTTCTAGCATATAAAATAACCAGCATTAATAAAGAGAAATAAGGTTAAAATTTAAATTTTCACTCCCTTCTATAGTTTTAGACTAAGACTATAAAATTGATGATTATTGTGAAACTCACCTGGATTGTTCGTATAAAGGATACTGTTACCCGCTCTTCAAATTCATTCAGGGGAGTATAAAGGTTTAATATTTTGACGATCTGTTGGAATGAAAACAAATTTGAGCACAGAGTTAAATGAACAGAATATGACTTTTGAACTTTAAAGACTATATGACACTGGTGTAAGAGTATAATTTTTCTTTACATAAAACTCAGTGTAGGAGCTAGACTGACATTTACACTAGGAACCTACATCCATGGCTGCGCCTGATGGATCTGAGCCCTTTTACCAGATTCATGTCCCCTGCATCCTCAACCACCCCTCCCCCATCCTTGGTGTCCTTTTTAACACCTAACTACCCTTCCACCCCCCAATTCTTTTATGAATGAGATTTTTTTTTCCTTATTTGAACAGGGTACAATCTTTAATCTGCCCATCAACCGGTAGAAGTAGCCTGCCCAAATGCAACACTGGCTGCGTTCTAGAAGTACACACGCAAAAGTAAAATACATTTAAAAAGGGGGGAAGAAGTTGGAAAACTTTCAGTGCATTTGCAGAAGGAAGCAATGTTAAGAATTCATAGTCCATCTTTTAGTACTTAGTTGAGGAGGGGTAAGGAGAGGTATGTTTACTTTGCTATACTAAGTCTGGACTTTGCTGTATTTAGGTGCTGGTGGGGGAGGAGAAAGATACATTTGAATTGATAAAGCCTAGTTTCCTTGTGCTGGTCTCTGTAGCCCACTTCCAAGTAGGCACACTCATGATGGAGGGCAAGGTCTGCCTGCCTGATGATCTACAATTTTCAGATTGGAAACAAACCTGCAAATGATTATATAAATACATTGGGGGGGTTACATTTAAATACCTCTAGGTTCTAAATGACTTCATTTAAAACAATGTAAATGGAGTCTAAAGTGAAAATATGACCATATTGAAATGACTGCAAAGAAAGCAAATGCGTGATGCTGACAATTTCAGAAACATCTTAAATTTCCAGGTAAGAAACAATCCATAATTCATTGTTTAAAAGAAGTTGTAGCTGAGCATGGTGGTGAGCACCTGTAATCCCAGCTACTCGGGAAGCTGAGGCAGGAGGACTTCAAGTTTGATGCCAGCCTGGGCAACTTAACAAGACCCTATCTCAAAATAAGAAATAAAAAAGGATAGGGGTAGCTCAGCGGTGGAGCACTGGTGTTTAATCTCCAGTGCTGCAAAACACCACACTAAAACAAAAAACCAAACTTAAGCTGTTGCCTAAGCTTGATGTTTTTTGGGTTTACTATCTTCTACATTTGCAGGAGGGCTCAGAGTTATGGGAAACAGCAGCTATGGCATCCCATTTCACAGACCAAGGTGGTCTCTGGTTCATCAGGAAGATCAGTTGCAATTTCAGAACTGTATCACTAGGGGTGTATAAAGGCTGAGAGTGCAAGGCTAGAAAAGGCCACTGGCAAGAACAGATTGGGGACAGTAGGGCTTGCCCTGAGCACCAAGGGTGACAGAGGCCTAGCACAGCCATACCTGCTGGGTGCTGAGG
Organism: Glis glis; assembly: GCA_004027185.1. Lineage (NCBI taxonomy): Eukaryota > Metazoa > Chordata > Mammalia > Rodentia > Gliridae > Glis > Glis glis. The sequence continues at coordinate 38,356 of PVJS01003247.1, forward strand.
GAGGTACACAGGGAGCAGATGGCCTCCGCGTCCTCATTGGTTTTCTTCTTTAACTGCAGGAGCTGAGCTGCCTGGATCAGAGGTTCCATGGTCTGAACTGCTCCGCTCTGGTGAAGGTTTCTTCCCCGCAGCCACTCTTCGAGTTGACTTATATTGTACCTTAGCCATAGGTTAAAAGTGAGCAGTGTTAGCCCTACTTTGTTGAATGAGGATACCTGTGGTGCTTTGTAGACAAGCTGCATCTGGCGTCATCACTCTCCTCACCTGAATCATTGTCTTACACGGTTCAAAGCTTGAAAAGTGCCTGGCACTCGGTAACTATTTGTTGAAATGAAGAATGAATGAATGGGGCTTAAAATCAAGGAAAGATGAAATACCTAATGTGTTTGTATAAATTAAGGGGGTGGAGGCATTAAATACATTGAATTCAAACAATTTATATTTAACACTCACAAGCATATTTACACTTCTTTGTGAGCCTCCATGCCTCCTAAGGCACTGATTTCTCTCTGACCTAGCCATATTATATCTGTCTTTAAATTAGAGTATGTAAATGTTTTTAAGCTTTGAACTAATTTGTTTACTAAGTTGCCATCTCAGTGTTCAGTGGATTTCATCAACCAATAAAAAGTTGATGGATTTGAATCACATACTGACTGTGGTGAGGACTATCAATTAGATATGGAATTTGCTTCTGGAGACTACTGTGTTCTGTTCCAGCCAGTGTCAGGGGACCCATTCTCTCTGTGTTGGAGAAAGGCTCCTCTCACCTGAGTTGCATGCCAGTGCTCCAGGAGCAGACATCCTTCCGCAGGAGCAGGTTGTTAAGAGTCAGCGCGTTGATCATGTAGAAGAGCTGTTTGAACACCTGCAGGATGATCTCAGGGTCCAGGCCCTGGTCACACATGATTGTATGAAAGCAATTCATCTGGCGGATGATGGCTTCTAGGCAGTATGAGTTTTCCCCGTCCACCATGCTGGAGGAGCGCTTCCGGTAGCCCGTTGGCTTCACACCAGATAGACCCTGAATGCTCTCATTTTCCAACATGGCAGAAACTGAAAGAAAAGCATGGTTAGAGAAGCTAGCATGTTCCCCACAAGCCAACTGATGTTGTACCACTCAGCTTAAAGAGCACGCAGGACTTTAGCAGAGATACTATCCAGAAGTGTACAATGCTGACATGCTCAGGAACCTGCAACATTTGGCAAAGAATTCCAATGTATTGGTTTCTATATGGAATACAATAACTATGGACCAAACTTTCACTTAAAGTTTTTGGTGACTGGGACAAAGGTAATGCATATGTACTGGCCTGAGTCTGTATTGCCTGTACCAAGAGTCCAAAGTTTGAGAACTGAAAAACTTGGTGTAGTCCTGGCCTGGCCACTGACTATGTCAATATTAGGTTAGTTATTGAGCAGCACTGACCTGTGTACCAGGTGCTTTATATTCAGTACATCTTTTCATCATCCAGCAACCCTATGAGGCACCCATTTTACTGATGAGGAAATTGAAGTATAAAGAGTTTAAATAATTTGCCTGTGGTCACACCACTAGGAAGTGGTACAGCAGGTCTCTGAACCCACGTCTGTCTGAATCCAGAACTGGTGTGACCAACAAACATCACACCATTCTGAGTTCTGCAGTCCCTCCAGCTGGATGTGTCAGGTCTCCCTTTGTGTGGTGCCTTAGAAGAAGACTGCCACCCAGGAAGGAGGATTTAGAATGAACCTTATCCCAAGGGATATACTTCTGAATTGGCCTACCTGGAAACTTACCCATACCCTACTTGTGTTGTAAGAACCCGGAGAAGGCATTACAGGCAGGTCCAGGCTCAATTTTCTCCCCGGCCTTCATGGAGTACAGTGAGCAATGCATATACGTGTCACTTTTAACTTAAAACATAACTTCTCTTATTTCCCAATTCTGATTCCATGCCAAGTGCACTCACTGCTTTGTACAAAGTGAGTGTTCAGGAAATATTACCCAAGTGCTTACTGCTGTGTTCCTTCACATGAACGTACACCATGCTTTCCTTTTAATCATGAATGAAGTATATAGCAGGCAAGAGGATATTTTTTCACTGTATGTGCATTTATGCCTTTTGAGTTATTACCTATTGAAATTAATTTGGGGGAGAAAAAGTAACAATATACTACAGAAAAAGACATAAGGGAAAATTGTCTCACTGTGCTAATCAGCATGTATTTTTATGAGATGACTGAAATAGAAAATCTCATGTCTTCTTAGGCACGATGCACACACCTCCTCATGCCTTCACTGGAAAGGCCCTGGTCTTGTGGAAGCCATAGCTAATGCATCTGGTTCCCTGAAAGTAGGGACAGCTTACCACAGCCACCCCTTCTTCCATAGAAGGTGCTGGAGACCTCTTATGCCAGCTTACCTATCATAGGCTGCAATAAACCCCCGGCGATTTTAATGAGCTGCTGGTAGATCTGAATGGAAAGGTCGCTCAGCACCTGACGGTATTCAGTGAGGTCAAAGTTCTTAAGACAGTGCTCATTCTGCTTCGCCGTGTTCTGGGTCATGAAGCCCTGCGGAGGAGGAGTGTGCATTACTGAGATTCTGTGGTCTCTTGGGCTTATCACAACTTCTGGGCCTCTGGTCACTCCCAATCTCTTTGTGGGAGGCTACCCAAGTCCTCCCTATTTATATGGACTGCAAAACCCTATCAGTTCTTGAGGCCTCAATCATAGCCCTTGAACTTGAGGGTAGGAACTTTGGTTAGAAGCATGAAGCTGGGTCTCACAATCAGTCTATATAAATGTAGTCCTGCTAGGGCTGCCTCTTTTAGGGCCATCTTGCCATCTTTATCCTGAAATGGACAAACTAGATAGACAAACTAATTGGTTGGCTTAGGAGACAGTCAGACACATTAGACAACTAAGCTTTCTTCCAGCCCACTGATGTGGGCTCTTCTAGGATGGCTTCAGAAATGTCAGGTCACAAGGGGTTCCCTGGAGAGTCCCAGGGACTCTCTGACAATGGGTGGTTTAAACAAACTCATTTCCCTACCAATTCTACTTACTTGATTGGGGGTGCTTTTCAGGGGCCCTTGGGCTTATCCACCTGGGGGCAGGTCTCCTATGACCTCCCCTACTCCTGCTTCCAGTCACCAGGGATGGTAAGGCATGCTCACAGTCTGAGGTCCTAGAGGGGTGCTCTGGAGACCTTACACCTGTCTTCTTAGGGGATTCAAAGCATCTCAGAACTGCAAGAGGACAAAGCAGAGGTGCCTCGGGACACCTATCTTACCACTCACCTCATCCCCGCTGTACTGCTTCAAACAATGAAGGAGGCGGCAGGTGTTGGATAACCAGAATACTGTCATCTCAAAATCGTCATTGTGCTTCTGTGAAAAGAAAAGGATACCCCCAGCTATGAGTACATGGTTCCCGGTGGGTGAAAGGCTTGCTTGGTCTCTCTCTTTCCATGTTTCCCCGCATTCCCCAGCAGCCCCCGACAGTGGCAGGCACTGTAGTCACAGAGAGGAAACCCCTTGCGGAGGGGCTGTGTGGGTGTTAGGGTTTGGATATGGAATGTCCCCCAGTAAAGCTCATGTGTCAGTAATGTTCAGAGGCAAAATAATTAAATCAGGGCTCTAATCTCATCAGTGGATAAATCCATTGATGGATTAATAATTTGGATTTACTAGGCGGTAACTGTAGGCAGATAGGGTGTGGCTGGAGGAGGTAGGTCACTGGGGGTGTGGCCTTGGGGACTGTAGCTGACCCTAGTCCCTTCCTCTTGCTCTCTCTGCTTCTCTGCCTCCCTGAGAAGCTTTCCTCCACCATGCCCCGTCACCATGATGTTTCTGCCTTGGAGTCAGTCAACCATGGACTGAACCTCTGGAATCATGACTATTTCATCCTCTAAGTTGTTCTCATCAGTTATTTTTGTCATAGCAATAAAAAGCTAACTAATACAACAGGCCACTTACCTTTAGGACTTTCTTAATCCCATTGATGGTGGAGGTGAGCAAGGAGTGCACCTTGAGGTCATCGTTGGTGTAGTCCGCATGCCTGATGCACATGTAGAGGATGTACGCAGGGAGACAGGGCACCGTGCCTGACAGCATCTGGGGCTTCAGGTCTAACCGCAATGACAGCAAGAGTTACATCTAAGGGGGCATTCTGGCTGTGGGAATCCTCGCCTCAAGTAGAAATGTTTGCAATACTTCCCTGTAGCTCATCTAGGAATAGACTTCTCATGGGGAGTTGGGTGGGGAGGGCAGGAGGAGAGGAACTGGGCTGGATACACAAACTCCTTTTGACTCTGACTACCAGTAGTTTCAGACACTAGTTAAACAAAACAAAACCATGTTCCTAGTTGTTTGTACGGCAACAGTAGTTGTGGTACAGGCCCCTAACGCCTCATTCTTACAACATGGAGGAAAAGGGGCCATAGGTTACATACAGATGCCACAGTTCTCAGCCAAGAAGGGCCTGTGGGCAGAGGCAGGCTGCAAGCATGACCTGGTTCCCTCACTGGGTGAGGACTCCCAATTCCTCCGTACCTCCACTTCCTACTACGGGCACAGTGGGTTCTTCAGTAGCCAAAATGAGAAGGCCGGCCCCAGGAGAGTTTGGCAAATCATGTTTGCAAAGCCAGGGCCAGTCTTCCCCAGGCTGGGAAGGCTGGAGCAACCTCTGGTCCATGTGGCCATCGCTTTGGGAATGAATTACCTGGTAGCACTTGTCCTGATGCCTCACAGCCAAACCCATCTGGCAGACCACTGCCACTCTGCCCTTGCTCCAGTGCATCCCCAGCCTCTCTCTCACTTCCTCTAGCTGCTCTCTTCTGCATCTACCTGCCTGCCTCCCCCCAGGCAGGACTGCAAGGCCCCAGGCCTCCTCACTCTCCACATGACCCACATGCTCACACTGAGCTTCTCCCTGCTAAAGCTCCTGGCCAGCCATAGAGAAGCTGCCAGACTGCCAACCAACAGGGAGCCAACAAACAAGGATTATAGCAGTGAGTGACAGCAGGCGCCCAGAGAAGTGGGAGGAAAGGCCTGGCACAAAGGCAGGATGACGGTTGAGAACAGGCCCTGGGAGTCTCACTGCAGCCTCGCTCTATCCCGGGACTTGGCCTTCACCCTCATGACCCCACCCAAACCAAGCCTCATGAGCCCCTCTAGTCTTGAAGCCGGGGGCCTTCCCTCCACCAGCAGGCGGCGGGGGGGGGAGGTGTAGGGGGACTATGCTGCTGGCACCTCCAGTTGCTACTTGGGTTTTATCATCCCCTCAAATGCATCCTTCTAGCAAATTCTAACTATGGGCCATAATATTCTGGATACATGGTTAACATTTAAGCATTTTATATGATCAACAAATGGCTGTGGATTGGCAGCCCTTGGCTCTAATTAGAATGCCAGTAACATTTATCCAGAAGAAAACAAAACAAAAAAATGTGTGTGTGTGTGTCTGTGTGATATATATATATGTAGTAGGCTCAGACTTCCAATCCATTTGCTTCAAGCCTGACCCATATGCACACTGCAAACTGCTTTGCCTGTCTCGAAATGTTCTCCTGGGATCAAAAGGTGTGCTCAGGCTTCCCAGCCAGATGTTAGCATCCTGAGGGTGGGGCCCCGGCTCTACTTTCTTCTCCCCTCTGAAGCAACTGGCTAGTGCTAGGTTCTGAGGGGGCTGGGGTTTTCTGGAGGGCAGATGACGGGGTGCTTTTTCTATGCAGCTCAGCAGAAGTGACCTTGCCCGCATCCACCTGAGCAATGACAGCAGACAGGAGCCACCTGTCTGGCACATATTTATTTAACTTATTAAAGTTAAATAGTCTTCTTTACTTATTTAGTTAACTCCAAAGCTGTAAAGCTGTAAACACATTTAATTGTGGGTCAATTATATAGCAAACTAACCTTTATAAAAGAGCAAAGTGATCAGTCATAACAGGTTACTAAAAACATTCAAACCAAATATCCCAAGGAATTCTTCCTGTACCCTGAGTCCTAAGCATGGTGTTCAGCAGAGGGGGACCACAGTAACCTCTAAAATAATGTTTTACTTAATAAAATAATGTTTTACTTAATAAAATAATGTTTACTTACTAAAATAATAATTTACTTAATAAATTAATTACTTAATTAAATAATGTTGAACTTAAATACCCCAGGCAGAAGTTCCCATCTCTTTGACCCCTCACTCTGGGAAGGCTTTACAAATGTCACCAGCACTTCCATCCATGTTATACTTCATGTGATGGGTAGGCAGGGTTGGTTCCACCATCCCAATTCACAGATGGGGATACTAAGGCACCACAGAGAATGGAAATTGTAGCTCAGAATGAAGATCAGACCACCAAAGACTTCCCCCTCTGCAGGAAGTCTTTGACTGGGCTGGGCTCAGAGCAGGAAGGTGGCCTGTTGAAGGCAGATGGGGCATGAGACTTCAGGGGAGGGAGCTGGTATGATTGGAAAAGGTGACTGGGGCTGGTGAGGAAAGCAGCTCTTAAGAGCCCTGTAGGACAGCCCAGAAGGCAGCACTGCTCCAGCCACATGGAATTATCCAGGCATAAACTTGAGCAGCCTGCAAATAAGACACAGAGTCCCCTTGACGAGCATCCAAGAAGAGTGACTCGGAGGAGCAGAGGCTCCCTTTCTGACTTAACGGGGAAAACTCTCCCCTCTTTGCCACTGGAGGAGCAGATCTTTCAGTCCTGAGGATCAAGCTAGGGAGCGGGATTTTGCAAAGTGGATCTCACAGGAGCACCTCAGGCCAGACAGGCCAGCCCCAACCCTGTCAGATGCCTGGACGAGAAACTGACAATGCATGTAGGGACCGTACAGACCAACCCTGATAAACTCGCATCAAGGACCAGTGTGATCCTAGACACTTTGCAAGTGCCAACTCACTGATCCTCAGACTCTGAGCCTGTGAACCACCTGGTGTCCTGCTACATGCATTCTAATCTGGGGTCTGGAGTGGAGCCTGGGATTCTGCATTTCTAACGCCTTCCCCAGGTACGCTGACGCTGCTGGTCCAGTCAGCAATAAATTACTAACTTTCATCCTCCCAACTCTGTGCTACTGGTGCAGTCCTCTTCCCCATGTGACACCTGAGAATGCTGGTCCTCAGCCAGGCGGCTAGGAAGGAAGAGGGCCAAGTCTGCACACAGGTTGCCCTACTCCAGAGACCACAGTACTTATAATCTGCAAAGTTCTACACAAACAGCAGGAATTTGAGTTCTTGATCCACTACTTACCCACTCTGTGACCTGGGCATGTTACTAGAATGACCTCAGTTTCCTCCAGTGTAAAGTGAGAATAGCATAGTGCCTACTTAAAGGTATGCACGAGTACTAAATGAGGCAAGGAGGCTAATATGCGTGGCGGTCCCGATGGCAGGATATGCCCCACGAGCCAGATCTGCTATTGTTGCCAATGCACTGTCATCCATACAGGGATTCACCAAGGAAGTGGGGGCTGTGGCTGCTGCCGGGGAGAGCCATCCCGGCAGTGCCCCCAGCTACATCCACTGCAAGCGGGACAGAGGCCTCCCTTTCCAGAGTTCATGTTAGGCTGAAAATTTACTGGGGTCAGATTTTAATTTGGAAAAGCAGCGGGTTGTTACTAGGAGCTGGAGACAGTGAGGTGGAGGAGGGCTGTGGGGGACAGAGGGTGGGGTGGGTTATGATGGGAATGGGCAGGAGTGAGGGCTGGCATGTGGCTGCCACATGGGTCCTGACCTGTCACCAGGTTCCGGATGAGGAGGGCCTCGTCCTCCTTGTGGTACTCCAGCATACCCTGGAAGTCCTTCTCTTTCCGCTGGACTGTGACCTGCCTGGTGAGCTCATGGTGCCTCCTGTCACTCTGGGTCAACGCCTGGGCAGCTGAGAAGGAAACATGACAGAAAGCATGAATGGGGAGGGACCTGTGCAAGGCACATGGGGAGGGCTGGGCCCCTGAGCTCCCCTGCTCTATATGGTCTATTCCTGAGGCCTGGGCCACACTCTAGCTGTGGGTCGAGGACTCTGGCACTTGGTGCTGGGGCCCACTCTAGACAAGGGGAGGGGAACCCCCAAAAGGACGATGGGCAAGTTTTGGACCAGAGAAAACTTGTGAGGAGTCGTGAGGCCATAGGATGTTCGACCTGTCCTGCTCACAGCTGCTTTCTCCTACCGCGTGGTAAGGAAAGGAGACCCTGTCTTTGCTGGATTCCCTGTGTGGCCACAGAATGGTCATCATGATAGCCACAGTTGCAAGTATCTGAGGCCTGGGCACTGCCTATGGTGTGTGGCGGGGAAGCAGGACAGAGCCAGTGGGGCAGATAAGTACTGCCCCAGCACCTGAATGCAGAGTCGAGCTCGGAACCTGCTAAATGCAATCTGTGCATCTACATAAGATAATTATTCGGGAGGCCTTTTGGTGGTGTAGTTGGGGGTGTAAAGGCCTGCTCAGCTCTTGTTCAGGCCTTCTTTCAGCCTTGCCACATTGGGGAGAGTGGTGGGCACCCACAGATTTACCACCTAGCACACTGGGGTGCCTCTGTACGCAGGGCACTATCCTAAGCACAGGAACAGGTATGATGGAGTCCCCAACCTTGTCCTTGGCCAAAGGGATGCATCTGTCTGTTTATACGGAAACACAGTCTACAGTGCAGCCCGGCCAGGTGCCAGGCCAGCAGTGTGCACGTGTGTTGACAGTTGGAGCTGGAAAGACCTGACAAAGGAGGTGGGATGAAGGGGGGGTGGGACTCTCAGCTGGGGCCAAGGGCTGGTCCATCAACCCACTGAACCCCACCTCACACAAGTCCCTGGATGAATGGGAAAGAAGCAGGGTGAGTGCACCAGGGTGGTGTGTGCTCCCTGCTCTGCAACTGGCTGGAGGAGGGTGCACATACGTGTGTGTGTGTGTGTGTGTGTGTGTGTGTGTATAGGAGTGGTATGGAGATGCGCTGGGGTTGGGATTTCACTCTGCAGGCCCTGGGGAAGGGACAGAGGACAGATAGTGCTGTGAGCAGAGGCAGGGCCCAGGAAGCTAGTAAATCATCTGGGAGCAGGGGACATAACTGGTCACAGGCAGCAGGTGGGGCAGACACAGACACACATTGGAAGAGAATGAGAGTGAGAGGGCTTTGGACTGAGCAAACGGGAGAGGCTAGAAGCCAAGAAACTAGGAGAATGAGAAACCATGGAGCAGAAAACAAGAATCCCAAAGATGGAAGGGGTGCATGGGCAGGTATGGAGAGAGACTGCCGGTGAAGAAGAGCTCTCACCTGCCAGCATGTGGGCATGCACCTGCCAGGGCCAGACGTCCCTGCCGCCTGGAGCCCCTGGGACAGCAACAGGTGAACATAAGCAGGTGATGAGACAAGTAAAATGACACCCGTGTTCAGAGCTGTGCTTAAAACACTGTGGTGTCAGGACAGTGTACGTCAGGACTTGAGCCCTGGGGTGGTGGCTCTTGAGCTGATGGTAGAGGATGAGGAGGGGTATCCAGGTGATGAGGGGCCAAAGAGAGTTCCAAGCAGGGTGGCTTGTGGCCTGCTTAGATTCATAGCAGGGGTCAGAGAAGAGAACGTTTTCAGAGGTTTGGAAGTGTAATTTAGAGCTGTCTGCCCTCTCTGGGCCAGACTCCAGACTGGAAGTTTATCCTGACACCCCAAGGCACAGAATGAGTCCCCTGATCTGGGGATTTTGTATTAAACAGCATTTTTTTTTTTATACCAGAAAGTCTTGCAACTCTAAGCCCTTGGAAAGCAGGGACTACCCGGTCACCTTCTCCATGTCCCACTCCTCCAGCCCCGCTGAGCCTTGCTCAATGCACGCCTTTGTTCAGACTCTGCCAACCAACAACGTGTAAGCCTGCAGGGTCTGATTTCCCCCCAGTACCGAGGATTGAACCCAGGGGTACGCTAAAACTAAGCTACACCCCCAGCCCTTTTTATTTTGAGACAGGGTCTAAGTTACCCAAGGCTGGCCCTGAACTTGCAGTCCTCCTGCCTCAGCCTTCCGGGTAGCTGAGATTACAGGCATGCACCACTGTGCGCCTGGCCAGGGTCTGGATTCTGCTATGGCAGGGGTAGAGGGAGCACGTGCTGGCCACCAGGAAATTGGTGAAGCGGATAGCTCAGTCCGTGGGTATGGCTGGCACACCTCTGCTCCATAAACGCACTCACACATACTCTACCTTCTAGGTCCTGGACTTTCTTCATGTAAATCTTCAGTTGCTTTTTGAGCTTCCTCTCATTCTTTTCCAGTTTTTCCACCAGCTCCTTAAGGTCCTGAAAGCAGAAGGAAGTGGTGTGAGAAGGGAGGTGAGCCCTGCCCTGCATGGCAGATGAAACCCTTGCTGCAGGGAGAGGGGCCCAAGAAGGCCGGGGCAGTTGTCTGAGGTGCCCTGGCTCAGTGCCCTGCCAAGAAGGCTACAGCTCGCTGCTCTGGAGCCCAGGAAGTGGGGCCTGAGTCAGGGTCCACTGTCTCAGAACTCCTCCCAGTTCTGGCTCTCTGGTGCCTTGTGAAGTCCCAGGGCTCCCCAAAGCATGCCGCCTCAGGGTACCAAGCCAACCCCCAGGGGACACTCAGCCTGGTGTCCTGGGGAGGAAGGGAGAGGGGGAGGTGTGGGAACACAGGCACCGGGGCACTCTGCTGGAAGGCCGGTGAGGTCACCTGGGGCCCAGAAGGCAAACAGGATGGCAGCTGTTGCCACTGGAAGCAAGTTTGTCCTCTGGGACCTAGAAAGCAAGCTGATGGGAGGATTTTGCTCTTAGAAATGTCGCCCTGATCCAGCTAGGCAGTGGTCCTCTGTGGCAGGGAGGCAGGGAGGAGGAGCCCTTGCTCCATCCCCACTGAGGCTCAGCCTTGATGACAACAGTGAGGGGGAAGACAGAAGCAAACATTCCACCTTGGGACCTCTGAAAACTTCTCGGGCAACAAATTTTTAAGGTTGACATTACAGACAGAAGTCAGGCAAAAGCTCAGTCCTGGAGCATGACCATTGTAGACAACAAACCTAGTTATAGATGTGGTAAGAGACTTCATGTATCTATCTTGATTTAAAAAGTTAAAAAAAAAAAAGAAAAGCAGCTCTTAAATTGAGAGGTATCTAAAACCCAGCCCCAAAGGAGGAGAGGCGGCAGAGTGAACCTAGATTAGGGATCTGCAAGTGGACTCTTTGAGAGGCCGGTCGGTACAAAGAACCTAGGCTCTTGAGAACTTTTATTCAGGATTCTCAGGGGTACGTGGGTCTCCCGTGAACCCTCAGGTCTACTCCAACTCCTGCTCAGGCATCCTTCCTGAGCTGTCCCCAAAGCACTTGAATGTCCCTGTAGCTCCAAGTCAGCTCTGCTCTGTTGCTCTCCCTACCTCTGCGTGGCACTCCCGTGACCCTTGCCACACCCAATTGCCTGGAATCCTCAACTACAGAGAATGCACAGATACTTGGAGGCAAATGATCAGCTCACCCAGTCAATGAGGAACCCGGGCTGCTGCAGGCAGAGTCAGGACCAGGGTCCTAGCACTACACCCACCCGCCGGTCTGGTCCCCACGTTCCTCTAAGTGACATTGCCAAATCCAGACGGCAAAATGTCCTTGAGTCTTTTCCACCATTGTTCAAAAACTTTCACTACACTCTGGGAGGCCAGACGGTAAATAGTTCAACACCTGTTTGCAGTGCTTCTGTCCTGGTGCCTCTGTCCCCACCCTCCCTCACCCTCCTCCTTCCCTGCAAGCCTCCCCTCCAATTCTCTCTACTTTAGTAATACTTGTTGCTAATCCCACAGAGAATCGTGTTTTTTTGTTTTTTGTTTTTTTTTTGCGGTACCAGGGATGGAACCCAGGGGCATTCTACCTCCGAGCTACACCCCGGCCCTATTTTTTTTATACTTTATTTTGAAACCGGGTCTCACAAAGTTGTGGAAGGCCTCACTAAGTAGCTGAGGCTGGCCACGAACCCGGATCCTCCGGTCTCAGCCTCCCAAGTACTAGGATTACAAGCATGTGCCACCACGCCCGGCCTGAGAATCATGTTTTTAAAAACACTATTTTCCTGCTCTTTTTTGATGTGCCTTTCTTCTACTGACTTGGAGGCTCTCATAGGACAGGGTCTTCCATCTCTCTGGCATCTGCCAGGGCTCCTTTGGAGACTCTGCAAAGATGGCCATCAGGCAGGGTCCCCCCCCCCACACCTGGCCTAGCCACGTGATTTCTCTTTATCAACAGCAGGTGGCAGAAGGGATGCTCTGGGACTAGGCCTTAAGAGACCGCACAGCTGCTTTCATTCTCTTGGAAGCCAGCAGCCATGAAAAGCAGCTCAGACTAAACCAATCAATGAGAGGGGGAGAGAGAGTGCGTGCATGTGCCCACGCACAAGCATGTGGGAAGAGAGAGAGACCTCACGGAGGAGAACGGAGGCTGCAGGCATAGAGTGAGACTGTCTTGGATCTTCCGGCCCCAGCTGACACCATGTGGAACAGAGATAAGTTGTCCCCATTGAGATCTGCCAGAACTCCTGATCTGCACAACAGTAGTTGCTATTTTAAGCTCCTAAGTAATACAAGGAAAGACAGATATTTCAGTTATCCATCATCAGCAGACTGGCCCTTTCCAGAATCTCTGTTCTAGCTACAAGGCTAAGAACGTGACCTCTGTCCATCTGGCGAAAAGCTACCCTGATCCCATTTCCTTCCAGAACATGACTTCAGTGCTGTCATCGGGGAGGCAGGGCCACTCACCAGATTCTCATTGGTCAGCCGCGATATCTCCTGCTGGACGCCAAATTCCACCTGGGCCTCTGGGGAGAGCAGCAGTGTCTGGCAGAAGGTCTGCTGCTGTTTGTCCATCTCCTCCTTCAGGGCCTCCACCTGGGCCTTGAGGCTCTCTACCTCCTCCTCGTGCTCCAGGCTCTGGGCCTGCAGCTGAGCTTCCAGCAGCCTGCAAAGGACAGGTGGCCATGTGGCATGGGTCAGCGCCCCAGGCAAGAGGCTATAGACAGAAACACAACAGAGGAGCGGCCAAGCACACAGCAGCAGCGGGGGCACGTCCTCAGCAGGGGGGAACACAGTGGGGAGACAGATGCCACAAAGGTCATCAGGTAAGCAGACCAACCTGTCCTCCTCTTAGGGACGGGAAAGCAAGGCCGGAGGCACCCTGCGCCTAGGCCTTTTTCTCAACTTTTGTGAGCATAGTCTGTTGGTTTGGGATAAAGAAGTTGTCCCTGTGTCAAAACATCACCAGCACAAATAAAATTCTTAACGTACCTTTTAAGTACAAATATCCACACCTGCCCAAAGTTCGTGAGAATGCCCTTGTTAAGATAAAACTCTCATAAAGTAACCTGGCTATATTATTTGTATATTTTCCCTATAGTAGATTCTCCACAAGATTTTAAAAGGGACTAGTATTTTGCCTTTCTGTTCATCTTCACCATTACTACCCCGACTTTATCTTATACATACAATATTTATAATGGGTTTCTCTCCAGCCCCCAAACAAAAACTAAAACTATTTGAAAATGCTCTGGGGGAAGGTTTAAGATCAACATGTGTCTGATAAGAAGTAGAGAGACCCAGAGAATATCCGGAAAGGGTTGGGGAGACGGCTCAGAGACTGAGCCTAAAAGGCCTAAGGTCAGGGGCCAGTTACCTGGCACTTCTGGGGAGCACCTGCTCCACTGTAACAGAAGACCAGGGATCCTGAAGGCTCAGCAGCAGCCGCAACCTCAGGAGCTGAGGATGCTGAACATCGCAGGGATGCTGCCCTCTGGGCCTCAGTTACCTGAATCAGCTACAGCTGATTTCGTATGAAAGAAAGGTAGGGGGCGCTGGATGCAAAGGGCCATAAAAAGCTTCTCAACATGGTCTACATGGGAGAACACTTGCCCCAGTCTCTGTCTCGGATGCTGTAAAGATTATGACCAGAGCTAAGCAGAGAGTTGGGAAGTAGGCAGTGCCCAGGGGATAGGTGTTAGAGCCCCTGACTGTCCAAGAGGCAAGGAGGGGGACAAGATAGGCACTGTGTTCTTGCTATTAATTGCTATAGAGAAAAGGGAGCAAGAGAGGGAAAAGTCTAAACTGTCAACAAGCAAACCCGTTTTAGGTAGAAGAGTCAGCTCCGTAGAAGCACTAGGTACAATGCTAGGCTTTTCCCAGCAGCTTCTCAACAAAGTGGCACAAATGAATGAGGAAATGATTAATACTCCCATTTGCCACAGGCCTATCACAAAAGAGAAACAATTAACACGAGGATTGTGGACAATAATTTGGTAATTAAATCAACATTTTAGATGACAGACAATATTTAGGTAACATCCAACATTGGTTACAATGTACTAAGAGTAGTCACCAATAAGTTGTAATTTAAAGAGAGAAGCTCTTGAGTTGCAGGCACGCTGCCTAGGGATGCAATGCGACTTGCTGTGCGTTCCCTGTTTGTATCTGCCTTACTCACTAAGTGGACAGCAGTGGACCCAGCCCTGGACTCTGCGTAGGGTATGAGATTCCCACCCCGGCATCAGGCTCGCCTCTGCACCATGCACGGGAGAAAACTGAGGCCGAGAGAGGTGGAGGCCACAGCCAGGGGCAGGGCTGGTTTACAAGCCACAGGCACAGACCTGGGCGTCATCTCGTTATGCCTTCATTTGCTTATTCATCACAGCACAACTGACCAGCTGAGAGGCAAGAGGCATGACCCAATTTCCCACATGGGTCCCTCTTCCAATAAAATGAACTTTGGAGTGGGCAGGAATCAGATCTCATTGAATAATAACCATTCTAATCACAGAAGTAGCAGCTAATGTTTACTCTGTGTGCCTACATGCCAGGTAGGTGCACAGAGCTTTACCTGTTTTAACCATTTTCCTGATAATGACTGTGTAGCAGGTCTTGTTATGATCCACTGTCTACCCATAAGGAGCCAGACTCAGAGGCTGCCTTGCTCATAGGTCATGGGGCCACATCCGAACCCAGGGAAAGGTCGCACCGCCAGGAGACTCGCTGCCTCTCTTGTGGCTGTCACAGGACCTCCACCACATCATCAGCAGTAGCAGGGAGAGGGCCACAAGAGGTGAGCAGGAGCTGAGGTTCAGGGCTCCCACTCCAGCTGTTACCACCAGCCAGGCACAGTACTCACGCCACCCGTGAGCCTGTTTCCTCTTTTGGGAGACAAGCCTAATGACCACTGCCCCATCTCTTGTTGGGGGAAGGGGCACATGACAGGTCATGTCATGTTCTTTCTGCAAGTGCCAAACGTCCCTGGCTAAACTGCTCACCCACTGCTGAAGGCCGATGGGCCCAAGCTCAGACTCTGGTATTGAACACTGGACCTTCTGCCTAACCAGCAGTTCCACAAGCCTCCAAGCCTCAGTGCCCTCCCTGTGCATGGTGCAGGCACAGTACTTGACTGTGGTCAGCTCCAGGGAGGCCCTGTGACCGGGACCAGCCAAGTGCTGACAAGAGGTTCCCAGGAGCCTTGCATTTGGAACACAGCTAGCACACCAACCAGGGTCAGGGTGACATTTTTGTCTAATCCTGCAGTTAGGAGGGTTGATGCATGGCGTGGAAGCAGCACAGGGCCGGGAGTCCCCAGAGATAAATTCCTTTCTTTTTCTTTTTGCAGTATTGGGGATTGAACACAGGTCCTTGTGCAAGCTAGGCAAGGACTCTACCACTGAGCTATATCCCCAGCTCTTTATTTTTAAATTTTGAGACAGGGTCTTGCCAAGTTGCCCGGAGGGGCCTCAAACTTGACATCCTGCCTCAGCCTCCCAAGTAGCTGGGATGACAGGTGTACACCACAGTGCCCAGCTCTGAGCCTTTCTTATAGCTGAGTGCTGGCTGCCACGTAAGCTTCTCCTATTTCTCCACCTATAGAATAAGGGGGTTGCACCATGTGGTTTCTAAGGTTCAAATGGGCCACCCGGCACTGTCACCTTGACCCAGGCAAGCAGCCTTCCCTGACCTCATCCACACAGCCTGGACACAAAGTGACTATACAGGAGACCCGAGGGACTACTGGCCAGCAGCCCACGAGAACTATGCCCCACGTCCTTGACTTGGCTGGCTGAAACACAAGGCACACGAGCAGGCACACAGACCGAGCGGACACAGGGGGACAGGAGCATTTGACCTGGCAACTTGCTTTAGGCCTTGGTAGGCCAAGCCGAGTTCTCCATCTTCATTCAAATATCCCCAATCCTCAGTCTGGCTAGAAATAAAGGACAGAAAAAAAGAGGGTGTCCAGGGTAGAGGAGAGAGACAGGGAGGCAGAGAGCACAGGAATGACAGGAGCCAAGGTTAGGAAACGGGAAAAAGGCGAGGCTGTGAGCCCCTCTTCCCCTCCCACGCTTCCCAGGTTTCAGCTACTATCTGGGAAAGGGGTTCATGTGCTCCCATGTGGGGTCCACTAACAACCACAGGTGGGATCATGTTGCCAAAGAGGGCAGAGGGCTGTGCATGTTCTCATAACTGTAAACAGTAGTGACGGGGTGGCACGGGCCAGCTGTGTTTCCACCTCTCATGCCCAAGTGCTCCCTTCTATCAGAGTCAAAGGAAGGGGGAGACACGAGGAGAGGACCCCTGTGTGCCCTGGGAACTGCAGCAGTGAGCAGACCCTCACTGTCGCTGCCAGGGAGGACCCGGCACTGCAGAGCGGAAGGTGACACTAGGATGGGGGGCTGAGGATGGGCCATCGACCTTGACTAGAATAGGGAAGGAGACTGTATGTTTTGCCTGCTTGTCAATGAACGTCTCCTTTCTGTCACTCCGTAAGGGCACAAAGGTATTAACTTCATACAGAGTAGTGTATAAAAAATACCTAAAAATAATTTATGGGATTAGAACTGAACGATCTCTTCCTTTGCCTTTGGCAATGGGTTTATTCTTTATTTATTTAACCTGGGGGCACTCTACCCCTGAGCTATATCCCCAGCTCTTTTTAATTTTTCAAGTTTTATTTTTATTTTGAGACAGGATCTCATTAAGTTGCCCAGGCTGGCCTACAATTTGTCATTCTCCTGCCTCAGTCTCCCAAGTCGCTGGGAGTATAGGCATGCACCACACACCTAGCTGTGTTCTATTTATTCAACTTGAAGCAGCCGGATGCCCAAGGCCTTCTACCTAAAAACTGTTGTCTCCAGGTCACCCTGTCTGCCCAGCGCCAGCAAGGGCAGGTCCTGGAGGACAGATGTGTCAAATGCTCTTCATTCATATAACAGCCCTGGGCACATGGAGAGCCTCAGAGACCATCGGGACTGGGTGGTGGAGGACAGGCAAGGCCCTGCTGGCCCCTCTAGGACTCTGCCCACAGGTCATGGAGCAAAAGCTACATTCATACTGCCTGATGGAAGTAACCCCTTCCTAACTCCCAGGTGGCAAACCATCCCCAGGAGCATTTTTGGCCCAAGTCAGCCACTGGCCTCCCTGCCATGTTTGGATGAAGTCCAGGGAGTGCAATTAGCCATCCCAGGGTCCCCAGAGCTCAGCCTAAAGAAAGAGGTTCTCAGGCCCTGTGGTGCACACAGGGGCTGCTTCTTGGGCAGACCTGGTCACATCCACACCAGGCCTTCCTTGAAAGTCTGAAGGAGAGGAGGGGGAGATGGTGGTGAGGACACTTCTGGGGCCTCTCTCTGGCTTCTGTTCCCTGGGCCAACCCCTTCCTATCAGAGCATCCCCCTGCAGCTAGGCAGCAAGGACCCCTCCTCTACAGGACTCCTGGCTTGTGAACGTTCCCCCAGCAGTGGTAGTAGACCTTTTGCCTTTCCATGGCTAGCATTTAGCTGTCCCATGTGCTCCATTTCTCCTAGGAAATCTGAAAGTGACCCGGGGCTGATCCTCGGCACTTCCCTTCTCAGGTGCTGACACCTGAATTTAGCGAGGGCCCTTTGGGAGCAGTGCTTTAGCCCCACGGAGGGCTGCTGGCGGCGCTACGGGCACCGCTGCAGGCATCCTGGGGGCCAGGAAGCAGTGCATCAAGGCCAAATGGACAAACACAGGGTCCTAGACTCCAGCCATCTCCTTTTCCATACGTGGAGAGATGCTGACACCTGGCCAGGGCCACAGGGTCTCCTGACCTCCCCCTGAAGCTTTCCGGGCCTCGTGCTGGCCAGTCCTCCGGAGCCCAGGGGGGCTGCTGGGTATCTCCCAGTCACCTCTCATCTGTAGTTCCCATGACCACAGCAGCTGTCAAGGGTGGGGCACGCGTGATGTTAAGATACACCTCAAGAAGTATTAATCTCCATGTCACCAGCCTCAGAGAGAAGTGCAGAGTTTTGAATTCTGTAACATGCTAGGCATTATACACAAGACAAAAGGGAGCCATTCCAGCCCAGTCACCCCGTTGTGCTTAGGAAATCAGGCACAGGAATAAATTACAAACTAGCAAACCAACCGGGTAAAGCCCTCGGTTCCTAAGTGGAACCAAACCCCCAAACTCTCCTTATCCCTCACCCACATCCTTAGGGGCAACTGCCACAGGGGTGCCACCTGCTGGTGTGAGAAGGAAAAACCCAAACACCTTGGTTCACAGGAATTCATGAAAAAAAAAACCCGTAAGTGCTTGATGTCAATTAAAAAAACAACAAATATTCAAGGAGAACCTCCTGTGCATAGGCAACTGTGCTGAGCCCTGTTTCCAAAGAGACCACACATACACGTGAATAACCAGCAAGCAGTTTCCACTGCCGGAAGCAGCAAGGTAGAGCATTCAAGACAGTGGCTGGAGAGCCAGGCATCCCTGGCAGCTCCCAGCTTTGGCTCTGAAGCGCCCTGGCCTGGCTCCTCACCTGCTCTCCCTGGGCCTGTTCCTTCATGCATCAGGTGAGACTTGTCAGCTGGATGACCTCAAAGTTTTTTTTTGTTTTGTTTTTGTTTTTTAAACATCTCTATTAGCTACAGAGGTCATGCACTAGAAAAGGCCTAGGAAAATATTTACTTTCCCTGTGTGGAGAGCTTGAAAAATAAGACCCAACAACCACTGCTCCTCTGTAAGGACCTGCTTCCCTGTGGGTGGGAACAGATGTGGTTCTGGCTCCACAGATACACCTGTTTCCTTAGTTCATACCAGTGCTTTCTACCAGGATATTTGCTGGGATCTCTGATAAGTATGGGGAGGTGGCACCCCAAACACCAAGAGTACAGAGGAGCGTCTGAGGCTGCAGGCCTGGCGGCACAAGGTGAGCTGTTTGTGGATGGCTGCAGGTATGTGCTGGGGGAGGGAGGGAGGGAGGGAAGGAGGGAGAGGGAGAGGGAGGGAGGGAGTGAGGGAGGGAGTGAGGGAGGGAGAGAGAGGGAGAGGGAGAGGGAGAGAGAGAGAGAGAGAGAGAGAGAGAGAGAGAGGGAGAGGACGAACCCAGGCATATCTGCTCCGGCTCAGGTGGCAATAACAAAACCACTCCCCATGCGACGGGCCTCTGGTTGCTTTCAGGGTGCTGCTGGCAGAAAAGGGCTGCAGGAGGTTCCTGGAACCCAAGGGGAGGTCCACTAACGCATCCTTAGACTCACTTTGGAGTTCTGCCACCTTGGCAGGGCTCAGGTGGAAGTGGCCAGGCAAAGGAGCACTATTCTTGCAGCCAGACCTGAGCTCAAACCCCACCTAGCTCTGGACCCGAGTGCCTGCCTGGAGGTGGCGCTGGTCAGAGAGCAACACCAACCTCTCCCCTAAGTCACTTCCCACCCTCTCCTAGAGAGCCTGGAGAGGACCACAGACTCCCAACGCTCAGCTTGGCTTTCACAGCCCCTTTCCCTTATGTTAAAATGGTCATAATGACGCTGGTTTCTCGGTTTTCAAGATGGGAGGGTGAGGAAGCTTGCGGAAGCAGAAGAGCTTCCCAGGTTCCTGGAGCGTCTGCCAGAGCATCCCTCTCTACTGCTCCTCTCCCTGGACTTCACATCCAGGGGAAAGATCCTGCTGTGAAGACCAAAGCTGAACTTTGCAAACTGTATACATCAACAAGTTCTGAGCTCCGGGAGCACGATGCTTACGGGACTGACTGGGGTAGCAGTATGCCTGCAGTCTCTCCCGAAATCTAAGCAAATCTCCGTGTATGGATGTAAAATATTTCTAGAGACAGGATAGATACCTTCAAAGTTTTCTAGGGTCTCAACCTACCCTCTCCTGCCTACACATGCATAGATTCAATTTATATGGAAACTGTAAAACTCTCCTGTAGAGACCAACTTGTAGGAATGGCAGAGCAAACCTGTCTTCAATGTATCCTTGTCACCAGGGCAGCCTGTCATAATGGGATGTCCTTGCTAGCTGGGCTCCCCAGAATCAGGAGGAACTTTCATCCCTGCCAGCCTGCTGGGCTGCTCTCACCACTCAATGCTGGGATTCTCTGTGATTAAAATTGTCTCAGAGCAGAGGCAGAAGCTAAACTGGCAGAGACAAACCCACCACAGTCACTTCTATGGCACCTGGGTCTCAGGTCTCCCCTCCCCTGGGCAACCACTCTTTTCTGTTCTTGACCCGGGCTATTTTTGCCTGATATATGCTGGGCTTGCCAGGAATGGAATTATTTTAAGATATAATGAAAGATATTTTTATTTTATCACTATCATTATTATTGCTGTAAAGAAGACAAGCCCAGGGTATTAATCCTCTGGGAACCGAGGTTGGGGACTGGATGCCTGGCAACTGTGGGGATAAAATGGGAGCTGATTATAGCCAGTTCCAAAGAGCAGAAGGAGAAGCCGGCTGATGGTTTCCTTCTTTTTACTTTAAGGTCACCTGTGTTCTTCCTTCTTATTCATCTCATTTCTTATCTTCCACCAAGATAATTTAAAATGACAACATCTCAACTCCAGGTTTAGCACCAAGGAGTTGCCTTCATTTCTTCTATCCTTTAGGGAAAAGAACGCCCTCTCTTTTGAAATACATTTTTTCCTCCTGGGGCCTGCAGTAGCACTTTCACCTTCTGATTACCTACACAGGGGGCCCCAGCAGACCAGCCTGGGAGCCAGGCCTCCTGGATTCTACCTTGACTCAGTTACAGGCCAGCTGTGTGCCTGAGCCGCTCAACCCTCTGGGCCTCCGCTTCCTCATCTGCAGAATGAGAAATTCATGAGAAGACCTGGAAGTCGGAGCACGAGGTCTTCAGCGAGTCTGTGCCATTCTTGCAAGAAACACCAGGTTGCACTCACAGTACGACCAGCACAGAAGTGTTTGCTGTGTCAGCAATTTTGAACAACTGTTTAGTGACTGATAGCTCAGTGGGCAATCAGTTGAGGTAAGAGAGAGAGGAAGGCAGGAGAAAGCCCAGCTCTGACTGCAGGTGTCCACAGGGGTGCAAGAAAGCAAAGGTCATAACGGTGACATTTATGCCAGGTCTACCGCATGTTCTAAATGCTTTACTCAGACGAGCTCGCCCAGTCTTCTCGATGCCCACAGGAGGCACACTGCTACTACTGTCCCCGATTCACTGACAAGGCACCTGCGCACCGAGTGGTTGTGCAGGTTACGAGACAGGGAGTAAGTGGACTTGGAGCCCTCCTTCTCCAACACTCGGCCCAGCCGCCAGGCCACTGTCATCTGGAGGGTCCCCCTCGGTCAGGGACAGCCCTGGACTCTGCTGCCTCCCTCAGACAATTAGTCCCTTTTGCCTCTATCCTTGCTTAGGTCATCCTTGAGGAGGAACAAGAGGCCATCCGTTAACTAAAATGTGGGGAAATCTCATTCTACTAGCATGGTAGAGGGAAAAGGTCCCCGTTCAACTTCGGTAGTAGGGAGCTTGAGTTCCATCCCCTCTACAAGGTAGGGGATGGGGCGCCACTGCGTGGGTGGGGAGGACATTGCAGCAGCTGGTGCAGGCCCCCCACCATTAGCTGGGCTCCCTCTGACCAGCTCCCTCTTCATGAGCAAAACCATTCTTGGCCAGTCTTTAAGTCCTCTGCTCCATCATCCCCCAACACTTTGCAGGGACCTGGGTTCTAGGCGCTCTGGGTGTTTTGCTCCAGTCTTGCAGAAGCGAACAGCAGGCTTCCCATGGGCCTAGAACCAAGGAAGTCTACCCTTCTCTCTTATCTCCTCCAATAGACAATTCTCCAATGCTGAGCGTGCAGCCAGTGCCCGAGGAACAGGCTGTGCCATCGCCATCTCCAGGCTCAGCTGACAGAGGTGAGCTTTACCTGTTTGTCTGGCAGACCCCATGGTAGGCCTCAATGGCATCTTCTTGGTCCACATGCTTTTCACTGTTAGGCCAACTGCTTCTGGCATTAATGTTTGGCTCCTAGAAGGTCCCAAATTTAAAAAGAAAAGAAATAAAAACACAACTATGGTTATACAAACAACTGCCATGAAATGGCTTTATATGTAGACAGAGGTAGAAAAACATGATTTTGGGGAAAGACAAAGGCAACAATGTGATTTCAAAAGGTCACTTGGGAGTGTCAAGGCCTCGCTGTGAGACACTGAGTGCAAACAGTGGGGAGATGGCAAGGATGGTGTCCCTGGGAAGAGAACACCCCACGTATGAAAATCCAGCTCCGTGCTGAATCCTCTACATTCATCACTGCCTGCTTAATCCCAGGGCCCAGGGCCCAGGCCCAGAAGTGGCACAGCCTACTGGAGCCCACAAAGTGACTCAGGTGGCCTCTACCTCCTCCTTCCCCACTCTACAACCTGTCCTGGAAAGTGAGGACATTAGGGACAAGCACTAAGTAGGACCTGCTACCCTGGGAGGGCTGAGAAAGGCCAATTCTCTCCACTTTAGAAACAAATCAAACATCAAGGGGCATGAGATGAAAACCATGGCCACCTAAGGTTACTTATCTAATTCTGTGTCTTGTTCCTTTTCAACATCTTACTCACTTCATAAGATTCTAGAAACTTCTAGCTCCAGCTCTCAGGAAATGTCAAACTGAAAGGGCAGCAAGTCCCTTGTGCTGCCTTTAGAGACCCCAGAATAAGAGACTGTTCTTTCAGGTTTAAGACACTCATGGGTAAAAATATGTAAGAAACTGCATATCTGTCACTGAGTGTCACCCATACCAAGCCCAACCACGGCTGCCATCTTGTTACCATGCTCTTGCCGGCAAGTCGGCGCTGGTCAGCGTTCACGATCTGGGTTCTGAGGATGAGCACCTCCTCCTTGCGGACCTCGAGCTCCTCATTGGCCAGCTTGAGCTGGTTCAGCAGGAGGCTGTAGCTGTCTGGCGAGCTATGGGTGGAGTTGTTCTGTGTGGCCTGGTCAGCTACAGCTTTCCTCAGCTCGTTCAGCTCATTCTTCAGCTTCTTGTTCTCTGACTCTAGTTCTTGCCTCTGGAAAACAGCCGAGCGACACACCCCATTACTCGGTGGATCCAGGGCACTCTTCCCAGGTAAGCCTCCTCCTCCACTGCCTTAACCAACTTGCCCTACCTATTGGGGAAATGAAGGACAAATTTTCCTATTTTATTTTTTTGGGCACTGGGGATTGAACCCAGGGGGATTCTACCTCCAAGCTATACCCCAAGCCCTATTTTTATTCTTTATTTTGAAACAGGGTCTAACTTGTGGAGGGCCTCACTACGTAGCTGAGGCTGGCCGTGAACCCAGTTTCAGCCTCCCAAGTACTGGGATTACAAGCGTGTGCCACCACACCTGGCGAATTTTCCTATTTTAATACCAAAATGCATGGCAGAAGTTGACTGGCATCGGCAAACAAAGCTGGGGTCTGGATTTGAAATCACAACCCCAGGTTATTAGTGTGAAGTATCTGACACAGGGCCTCTATAGAATTCCCCCAAATCATCAACATGTTAGTGTTTCTAAGCACATTTAGCTATGAAATCCTTCTTTGTGGAAAGGCTGGGCTGACATTTATTTTTTGGCAGTGCTGGGCATCAAACCCAGGGCCTCACCATGTGCTAGGCAAGCGCTCTGCCACTGAGCTAAAACACAAGTGTTTGTGAAGATGTGGAGAAATTAGAACCTTTGTGCACTGTTAGTGGAAATGTAAAATGGTGTAGTCACTATGGAAAACAGTATGGTGGGTCCTCAAAAAATTAAAAGTACAGCTGGGTGTGGTGGTGCATGCTTGTAACCCCAGTACTTAGGAGGTTGAGACAGGAAGATCACAGGTTCGAGGCCAGCCTCAGCAACTTAGCAAGACCCTCAGCAACTATGATCACAAAAAGACAAATACTGTATGATTTCACTTATATGAGGTACCTAGAGTGGTCCAAATCAAAGAGATGGAAAGTAGAATGGTGATTGTCAGGAGTTGGGGAGAGGGAGGAATGGAGAGTTTAATGCAGATGGAGTTTTAGTTTTGCAAGATGATGAGAGTTGCAGAGATGGATGGTGGTGACATACATTATGAATGTAGTTAATATCATTGAACCTGACATTTAAGAATAGCTGAGCCGGATGTGGTGGTGTACACCTTTAATCCCAGTACTTGGGAGGCTGAGATAGGTGGATTGTAGGTTCAAAACCAGCCTCAACAAATTAGCTAGATTCTCAGCAATCTAGCAAGACCCTGTTTCAAAACCAAAAAGGGCTGGGGGTATAACTTGGAGGTAGAATGCCTCTGAGTTAAATCTCCAGTACCCCCCCACACACACACGGATAAATTTTATGTTATGTGGTTTTTACCACAATAAAAAAATTGGGGAAAAAAAGGGAATGTTGTAGGGCTATTTCCTTGGGCGATGGAGCCCTTAGCAGAGTTATTTGCAGTCCTATAAGTGACTAGCACTGCCACATTCTCAGTCTTCGGGAATGGGAACAGAGGGTGGGGCTGGTCTGTTTCCCTCTTCTGTTTACTCGTCCCTACCATGGGGCCCACCAGCCGTTGGACCTGAGGTCTCCACCATTCCACCCTGCCATCTCCTGCCAGGTCAGCATTCCACGCACAGGGAGATCCCTCTGCCTTACATCTGTCCATCCAAGTCTGGGTTTTTTCAATTTTTTAATTCCAGTGGCCACATTTTAAATGAAGCTGTATCAGGTAGGCAAGGCACGTATCATTGTTCCTTTGGGTAAATGCAAATTTTCCCTTATTTTCAAAGATGAAGACACTAAAGTGTGGGAAGCAGCAGCTATTTCCTTCTGGTATGGTTCTACTTATTAGCAGACTAGAGCTGAGGACCTGGTTTTCCGACACCCAGCAGCCTGTCACCTCTCCTCTACTAGAGGACAGAGAGCCTTACCTTCAGACTATTGTAGGCCAGATCTGCATCCTGGTCCACGTCTATGTCATTCTTTGGTTGTTCCATCTGCACAGGCTAAGACACAGAAAGGTAAGCATGAACTACACAGCACATATTCCACACACGTACTTGTGACGATGGTCAGACTTGCTCATTTTGATTTTGCATGAATACCTGGCACCCCCACCCTTCCCTCAAAACACAGCT
Source organism: Glis glis (assembly GCA_004027185.1). NCBI lineage: Eukaryota > Metazoa > Chordata > Mammalia > Rodentia > Gliridae > Glis > Glis glis. The sequence continues at coordinate 63,668 of PVJS01003247.1, forward strand.
CCACACTCGGGCTACCATGAAGCACTCCATAAACAACTCCCTTCTGCCCCTACTTTACTCACATGCTCCCCACGGCACTTAAGCATTGAGTATGAGTAATAATGGGCTATGGGTGTGCCCCTTAAACCTGTGAGTGTGACCTTATCTGCAAATAGGGTCTTTGCAGGAGTAATCAAGTTAATTCAGGTCATTAGGGTAACCCCTGATCCCATAGGACTGGTGACCTTGTAAGAAGCGAGGCATCCAGGGAAGAAAGTCATGGAAAAATGGAAGTAGGGATTGAAGTCACATGGCTGCAAGCCAAGGAACACCAGGTACTGCCAGCAACACCAGAAGCTAGGAGAAAGGCATGGGACAAAATTTTCCCTAGAGCCTTTGAGCATGGCCTTGATTTTTGACTTCTAGACTCTGGAATTATGGGAAAATAAACTTTTATTGTTATAAGCCATTCAGTTGTGGGACTTTGTTTCAATAGCTCTAGGATGCTAATACACATGATAAAACTTCAGTATCTATTAATGAGGAAAATGAGCTACACTTCAGTTTATGGGGGGAGTGTTGATGTGTATTCCGTTTCCCAACTAAACTGGAAGTCCCTTTCATTGGAGCTGTCTTCTCCACAACTCTCTACAACAGGTAGCAGGACAGCTGGCCCCAAGGGATGCTCAGCACATGCAGTTTGACTTCAGAACTTGAAAGCTAGCAACTGTGGATGGTAATGGCTGGAATAATAGCCCATTAAGACTCAGCTGAGCTAAGGATGCCTATAATTATGTGGCAGCCATTGGACTTGCATTGCCCAATGCAAGGGTAGAAACAGCTTCATATGTGATTAACTGCTTGGGGAGAGTTCCAGTGGTGGGCGATATTCCTGAAGAGACGGGTATTTTCAGCTAAACACCAACAGAGGGCTTACTGGATTACCTACAGTGCTAGCAACCTCAAGTCCAGGTAAGGCCACTATCAGCTGAGGATGGATCAGGTGTGCCCAGGTTTGCAGACGAGCATGGACCTGAGCATCTCCTGCAGCCCCTTCCAGATGAAGGACCCACTGCATTGTTTCCAGCCCTGTAACCTGGGGGAAACCCTGCCAAGGTCCGAGCCTCTGCCTTGCCTCGCCCCATCACCAGTGGCTTGCACACCACCTGCTGCCCAGTGAGAGGCCTGCACTTGTATCCTGTGTGGCACAGATCTGCCACACAACCATGCATAACTATTGAGTACATTAGGATCACCTATTCAAACTCAAGGGGTCGAGAGCTAAGATAGGCTGGCAGTTGTGTTCCAGGTGGTCAGCCTGTTGGGGCACCCTGTGGCCAAGGTGACTCTGCCAGACCTGGGGAAAGGGAGCTGGATGGCTAGGAGATCAATACACCGAGAGCTATCTGGTTGTCACAGACCCTTCCCACCCCGCAGTGGCTCAGTCACTCCCACCTGAAGGCACATTCCATAGACCTCCCTGCCATTTCTCATCTAGTGCATGGCCTCTAAAGCTAGTCCTAGGGCCACATCTCTCCACAATAAAGACCCAGTAGCTCAGGATTCCTCCTGGGGCCGAGGGCAGATTCAGGAACTTGACCTCTGGAAGCTCAGTGTCAGGGGATTGAGTTCACTCCCCATGCCTGCCCTTCTTACTAAGCTGTCAGAAACAAGGTCATTCTCTTGAGGTCTCAACACACATGACAGAGCTGGGGCCCAAGCTTACCAATATAATGCTTGCTCAGTGATTATATTTCAAGAAAAGAGATATCCTTTTTACTTAGTATCAAGACACACAGAAGTTAAAAAGCCAAGATTCCAAAATTTTGGCATTTCTGTGATGGGGAACCTGGAGAATGAACCTTGGTGCAGCCGGGCAGGAGAGGAACTATTGTCAGCATTGTCTGATGTTGTCTGTGTGGCCCTTCACATACAGATGGCACTTATGATGGCAGACTTACAATCTTTCATTTTTATAATGGTACAAAAGTGATATGTGTTTAAGTAGAAACAACTTTGACTTTTAATCGTTTCCTGGACAAGTGACCCCCTATATGACACCCTTTGGTGATGCTGGGCAGAGGCAGCAGGCTGCAGCTCCCAGGCAGCCCCATGATCATGAGGGTGAACAAGCAAGACTCTACAGTGTGCCCTGTTGCTAAGTGAGGATGTTGGGAAGGTTAGTGTATTCAATACATTTCTAACTTATTTTCAACCTATGATGGGTTTATTGGGATGTAACACCCCATCATAAGTCCAGAAGCATCTGTAAAATATTTGTTTTGTGCTTGCCTGGAAGGGTGGCTTCCCTTAAAATTGAGTGAGTCATTTATAGACCTAATCCTTTCATTTCCCAATTCTCAATCTAAACCACCTGAGAGATTTATATATATCAGAAAGATTTACCTCTCCACTTACTGCTCAGTTAAAATAAAAGAATGTAATAGTAGTACAGATTAAAGTCTGCATGGCATTTGATTGGAAGGGGAAGGCAAGCTTTGCAAAAGGAGGCTGTGTGAAGAGGTGGGAGTGGGAGTGGGCTGAGGATGCAGGGAGGGTGTCAAATCCCACAATTTGCAACTTGGGGCTGAGAACGGACTAAGGGCCTTTGTCAAACCCGCCATGTGGTCAGCTAATGATATGGCCCAGGTCAGAATTGGACTTGTATTCTGTAAGAAGTAGTTCTTGTGCCTCCAAAAAAATAAAAAGTGGTTCTAATTTCCATGTTGCTATACTCCGTGGGCTCCCTTTGTTGCTATAGCACTAATCCGTATGGAACTTTGCATTCCTGGGAGTACTACCAAGGTTATTTTTTATTTTTCACCTGTGCTATGTCTGCTACTCTCAAATGAGATTTTAAATTCCTCAATGGCTGAGGATTTCTCTTACATTTTAATCTCCTCTCATTTACTACAGATTTTGCATTCCTATGATGAGCCTGGGGTGTGGCATAGGTATGTAATAGGTCCTGGAGATAAAGTGTTACTGTTAGGCCACTAAGCTTCAAACAATATCCTTTCAGAAGGGAAGAGGCTGATGATGCTCTGGATTGCGGCAAGGGTGTAGCCATGGCAGGAAGGGGAGGACTGTGCTGCCCAGACTCAGTGGGCTGAACTCAAGCCCATGCCAGATTCCAGGTATAAAAGGGCAATAGGTTTTCTCTGCTAAAATTTGACTTCTGCTGTATTTATACTTTCACTGCACATCCATCCTCCCAGCATGAGCTCCCCTCTTTGCAAGTGGGGAACAATGCCAGACTTCCCTATAGCTTCCCCGTGGAAAGCCGCTGCCCTGGGGGCACCAGTACATTCCTGCCCAGCTGAGCAGGTGTGGGCACTTGGAGAGGAGACTCAACGTGACTACAACATAGATACTCTGATGCTCTGACCCCCAGCACTGACATGATCCCATGGGGTCACACCTGCCACCTGAGCCACGGTAGGTGTGAGCTGGGCCGTTCTCTCACCCTGACATCACAGGGGCACTCAGCCCTGACACACACCTGGACTTTCTTACTGTCCTGCTCTCTCTTCTCCAGCTGCACCTGTAGCTTCTTCCTCTCCTGCTCAAGCTCCCGCACTCTCTTTTGCAGCTTCAGGAAGACTGTCATGTCCATGGCTGCCTTCTCCATGCCGATTTCCTGGAAAAGAAGAGAGGAGCAGGGAGAGGAGGCTTTCATAGCACGAACACCTTAGGGAGCGCACAGCACCTCGGTGCCCACCTCTGTTATCAGCCATCTGTCTCCTCTCTACTTCCAAACATCAATCGTGCCTCAAATACAAAGTGAATGCCAGCCAACTAGCATTTCTCATATTAAAGTTGGTGCTCCAGGCTCATTTTCTGTCTAGATAATATCCGAGTCTCAGCCATTGACATTCCTCTAGTATGAGCCACTTAAAATGACCAATCACATATTCTGAGAACAAATGGATTCAGACACGGCCACTTTCTTTGGAAGCTAAAAGAATTCACTTCTGGAAAATGGCATTGCACCACAGAAATAGTAGAACTCAGGACATACTGCTTCCTGATGAAGAATTGATGTCAATACTCATCGCTATAAACATGCTGTCAGCCTCCACTTGATTGCATCTTGAAAGAGGACCAATGCTGGCCCTGCCATGGAACCCATTTATCCAACAGATCTTAAAGCATCTGCTTCCCAGTATATTTTTTTCTCCTTCAGATTCATGCCTGGATTTTCCCTTCAGGGCTCTGCAATGTGCAGGGGTGCGAGTACAAAAATATTATCTGTCTGTGAATGGATAAATGTGTACAAACATGTCCACATAGACTGCTTTTAAGTACACAGATGTACATGTACATTTTTTTTTTTGCGGTACTGGGGATTGAACCCAGGGGCATTATACCTCCAAGCTACACCCCTGGCCCTATTTTTTATTCTTTATTTTGAAACAGGGTCTCACTAAGTTGCGGAAGGCCTCATTAAGTAGCTGAGACTGGCCACGAACCTGTGATCCTCCTGTCTCACCCTCCCAAGTACTGAGATTACAAGCGTGCGCCACTACGCCCGGCTGAACACGTACATTTAATGAGTACTTTGTGTTTAGCTGGCACTGGGGAAGTCATGGCTTCCTTGAAGAACACAGACCTGGGGATGGCGGTGCTTGTATCTGCATGGAAACAGGCACTCACACGAACGGCCATGCATCTGGAGCTCTAAATGGAGCCTCCAGGGGCCTAGACTTAGGAGACTCCAATAGCAAAGACAAAGGCCTTAAGCCGGCATTATTAAAGGCTAACTAAGCACACACAGCAAGTCCCGTAGAACTGTGCAATAGCCAGGAGACCCTTTCTCCTGAGGACATCCTATTCCATCCCTCTACCCCATCACTTTCTGTCTCGTCCTTTCTTTTTCTTCACAGCACTTAGCAATACCTGCAATTATATCACACATTTTTATTTTTTCCTGTTAACTGCTTATCATCTAACTCTCTATCAGACAGGTTCCAGAAGGGCAGGACCTTCTTATGCTTGGTCACTGTTGTTTCTCAGCACTTACCAGCAGTGTCTGGCAGAGCCATGCTAAAAACACACTGAGTCGTAACTATCTTTCTTCCATGTCTATCTCCACCTGCTTTAAAAGGTGCAGGCTTTTTGCCATAGGAAAAATTATGTCTAGATATCCTTGATAAATTCTCCACAGACCCAAACACCCACTGTGTGGTACACTACCTCAAGATGCTAAGAGACTATCTTTAGTAGACAAAGATGAAGTCACCCTGCATACCTCCGTTACAAACATTACTGTTGTTCTCTGAGTTTTATGTAGCTTCTAAGTCAGAGAGGAGAATTTTGTGGTATACTTATTGATATTACCATATGCACTGTGATACTAAAGGGGGGGATAAATTATACCTATTTTAATGACTTGGATGTTCCTTCTTAAGCCTGCCATTTCACCTCTGTGGCTCAGTTTCTCAGTTTTTTAAGAGGTACCAGGGATCTACCTTCCTTCCTCCCTTCTGGATGGTGGGTAAGGAAACAGTAACAGACTGCTCAGCACAGCAAATGCTAGCTCCAGGGTGTGGTCTATAAGTCCACTGCAGTCCCCGTGATCCTGTTGTCCAGGATGAGCTGCTGCACACTCTGGCCACCTCCAACAGAACAGTGCGTCTCTGCTGGGCAGCTCCACACAGGTAGTAAACTCTCCCTCTTGGCAGGACAGCCAAGAGCCCCCACTCACCTCCACCTGTTGGAGGGCATCCTCAGTGTCTCCGATCTCAGATGTGGAGATGGAAGGGTAATTGGAGTCAGATTCTAAGCTACTTTGGTTTGATGGGTTCCGCCTGTGGCCTGGGGTTTGCTGTTCAAGGAGAAAAATGTGATAACTCAGTGAATTAATATTAACAAGAGGCAATTTCTCAAGGAGCAATAGGCCTCAGAGTTGGCCTCCTGCCTCCTTTGTCAGCAAGAACAGGTATCATGGCTTCTTGAAATGGCTAAAATGAGCTTTTCCCATAACACATTTCACCTACAGTTCTTAGTCATCCACCTCTCTAGCAACATGACAATGAGAAGAGAGCAAGGCTTCATGGTAAGGACCATGTTCCTTTGTTTCTTGATGGCTTGCCGACCCACAACATGTAAGCCCGTTTCTCTGAAGAGTCCCAGGGGAACAACACTTCACTCCTGGTCTTGCCCTCAAAATGCACAAAGGCATCACACTCCACACCTCGCCCTTGAGGCAAATGCTGCAAACACGCTCCAAACAGCCCCCCTTCGACTGGAGCTCCTCCAGTTGTGTTTAAGAAAATAGTAGCCAATCAGAAATAGAGTTTACCACTTATACTGCTCATTTAAAAATACCTTTTAATTTATTTATTCCTTGGCATCTGATTTGGCTTTCTGAGTGCAATTTGAGCTTGGAGGAAGATTTTAGATTTCTATATAAGTTTCTATTCAACTTCTCTTCCTGGTTTCTATGCAATTAAGTTTTTTCATCTTGTTTGAATATGCATGTCTGGAGGGAATGTTTATGTGGGGTAAAGAAGAATGACAAATCCTGAAATATCATGAAAATGCTTTACATATCCTGTGTTTCACAGGAGATATGAGATGTGATCAGCCCTGTGGCCTCTACCACACACACCAATGCTGCTGAGAGAGAACCCCGCACCATTACTGTTTCAATACAGGGGTCTCCCCAGAATAGGAAATGGAGCAGTAACACACCACTGGGAGAATTGTCCTTAAGTTCCTGAGATCTTCGTAAGACCCTGACACTGGAAAAGGAGCTGTCCTCAGGAAGGAACCACCCAGCCCCGCTGCTTCCTTTTGTGCCATGTGTCCACAGGAACAATGAGAGCAGATGCCAGTGGCCCTGCCGGGCACACCGCACAGGTGCCGGGCACCACACTGAGCTGGGATGCTGGGCACTAGCACAAGGGCCATAGAGCTGGGCCTAAAAGGGGACATGCAGGAGGCTGATGCCACAGGGCAAAAGAATTGCCCTCCTTGCCTTTAGGATGGTCATTTCATCCCGCAGGTTGTCATATCTCTGCTCCAATCGGGAATATTCCTTCACAAGGTTCTGGTACCGGGACCGCTCCTCCTCCAGCTCTTTCTTCATCAGGAGGTTCTCCTTCATAGAGTTCTGGGAAAATTCATCTGGAAGACAGGCACACGAAGCTGCAGTTTCACCATCTGAGAGGACCCCTCACCCCCAGGCATTGACGCATGCTGGCTGATTAATCTCTTGTTAAAACACTGCCCATGACAAGTGCATCGCAGAGGCCTCATGAGTCTCTCAGGCTCCTCACCTGCTGCAGAGCAGGGGAAGCTCATTACTCTGGCTTAGGTCTCCAGAGAGGAGGAGGAGGTGGCAGGGAGGGAGAAGTGGGCAGGGTGCAGAGCTCCCTGGGCTAATCCACCTGCTCCTCCTCTTCCGAAAACTGAGGAAGGTCAGCTGCCTAGCAGAGCTGAGGTGTTGCCCCGCAGTGTCTTTCCCACTTCTGACCTGTCAGGTTCTTGGAGTGCAGGAAGATTTAAGGAGATTAGGCCACAGGTGAGGTTGAGGGAAGGAGGAAAGGCAAGTAAGTGACATGGAGGGGCTTTTCTCCTGCCCAAACTTATTCTAACAAGGGACAGGAAAACGTTTTAAGGGAAGTTTAAAGCCAGCGGATGTTCGGAAAGACTTTCTGCTGGGTGAGACTGTGAGGTCATGTGGGTGGGGAGCCTGAGGATGGGAGGTGGAGGAGAAGATTTGGTCACACTGAGCCGGGGCCAGAACTGGGTCTGTGCGCTCCAGAGCCAAGCAGCACATGGGAGCTCCCAGGAGCTGGTGGGTGCTTGAGGTTGACCTGGGGTCTGATTCAAGACCCCCTCTTCAGCAAGCATTAACAGATGACCCACTGGATAGAAGAAACAGGTACTATGGATACTAAAGAGAAACGTAAACTGTGTTCACTGTGTGTTAAGCACCACCCTAAGCATGTCACTTGCACATCTTGCTCAGTCCCCACATGAGCCATCTGAGCTCTGTCCTTTCTGACCATTTTGCAGATGAATAAACTGAGGACCTGCTCAAGGTCACAGGGCAGTACACAGCAGGTCTCCCTGACTTCAGTCCCATGCACTGTACTGTGTTAAGTGTGTGCCTCCCCTCAGTGTCACCACAGGATCTTCAAGATTGCCACCCCTTTTCCATTTCTCTTCTATTAAAGTCCTTTCCCACTGTAGCATATAGGAATCTTTGGGGAAAACTAGCAAGGAAGAAAGATTAAAACCCAAAACACAACTCGAGGGCTTTGGGACTCACCTTTAGACTGGCACAGGATTTGGTTGTTAAGCTGTTCTTTCTCATCTTTCAAGAGAGCGTTTTCTTGCTCCAGGTCTGCGACTCGCTGAAAAAGAGCAACAGGGAAAAATGTTCCTCAATGATGCTGGGTGAAGGAGAGGCTCCTGTGGGGATTAAATTGCAACTGGACACACATTATTTTTTTATTATTAGGAAAATCAGGGGGATTCCAAGATGGCGACTGAGGGAGATACCATGTCGTGATTCTTCTGAGACTCTGATCTCAATTGCCATGAAAGCAGCTTCTTGACAATAAAAGAAAAGCAGTGAAAAATTGAACAAAATAATGAAAAAATTGAAATGCGATGGAATCAAAGCCAGAAGACAGAACACAGGACAGTAAAGAGCTCCAAGTGCCTTACCAAGGGAACGGCTGCAGCGGCACCATCTTGGCCGGGCCACGGTGCCGGCTACCAGCATTGCGGCTTCCACGGACCGCTGGCTTCCGGCCTGTTGTAAATACAGCAACTACAGAGCATCAGCAATGAGGGTGAGCAGCAACTCGTTCCACGCTCGACAGAGACCCAGACAGAGGCGGCAGAAGCAGCGGCAGCACCATCGTGGCCAACCTGCAGCAGTGGCTACTGGCATTGCGGCTTCCACAGACTGCCAGAAGGGAAGCCAGCGACCTGTTCTAAGTCAGCAACCGCAGAGCACCAACAACAAAAGTGAGCAACAACTTGCTCCATGCTCAACAGAGTTTCAAATGGCGGCAGCTACAGTGGCAGCGGTGCCATCTCAGCTAGGCCACGCCGGTGTCTACTGTCATTGTGGCTTCCACAGGCTGCCAGCGGAGATGCCAGCAACCTATTGTGGGTCCAGCAACTGCCGATCATCAATGGCAAAAGCGGGCGGTGGCTCGCTCCACGCTTGACAGAAACCCGAGTGCCCAGAAGCCTGACCAGAACCTGTGGCAGTGGCTGAGCCCACCCCCTCCCCCAGAGATTAAGAGCAGTGCTCAATGAGACCTTAAGTTAACAAGCTCCCCCAGGGGGAGACCACCCAGCGACCACAGGGACTTGCGTGGCACGCAATAGACTTAAGGGGTCTGAGACTGTGCAGATCACCCCTGTGGAGGTGGGAGTGGGGTCTGCTGTAAGACACAGCAGAAGCACGGATAAGCAGACAGCCCATGGCAACATTCAGGTGGGACAGACCTACAGCCTGCAGGTTGCAGCGCCCTTGCAGGGTTTCTGGGGATTGCCACAGGACACACAGTCATGGTACCTGGGGTAAAATCAGACCAACACAGCATTCTCTGTGGAAAACACGGAGTTCCGTGTTTGCACAGAGTCGGGTCAAAGAGACATCTGCCGATTCTGTAGGCAAAGAGAGACACAGGCCCTGGGTCCCATGATGGCAACACCCACCATATATTTAGACAGAGAGACATAGGGACAGGCCCAGTGGAGAAAGAGAAGATGCACACTTGCAGTGGGAGCGGCACTGGGCACCTGCAGGGCACAAAGTGTCCAACTCACACCTCTGAGTCTACTCCCTATTACAGAGGTGACAGGTCCCTGGACCTTAACACCTGGAACCCATCAACTTCACCAGTGCAGTGGTCAGAAGGAACCCTAGAGTAACTGCAACCCAGTACTGAAAATCTACAGGCAGAAAAACAGTAGGGGGATACCAGACATAGATTTCAAAGTCAGTTTTAAAGGGTAATAAACACACAACAAAGAGCTGAGAATAACCATTGAGTAAAGGTTATTCACCTTTAAGGCTCACCTAGTAGCAAATATCTACCTCCAGAATAAGATACTATAAAGGGAAAGAGATTAGACATAGGAAACCTACAGAGAGAGAGAGAGGGACCGCGCACGCGCGCGAGAGAGAGAATGAGTTACCAAAAGCAACACAGATATAAACTTAAGAAACCTGAAATCACGAGAAGGAAGAATAATAAAGAAACAATGAGCTCCTACAACTCCACAACAACAGAATCTGCCCAACACAGAAGTGCAAAGATTGCCAGAAGGACAATTCATAACTTTAATAGTAGAAATGATAAAGGATTTCCAAAAAGAATTCAGAGAGACCCTGAAAGTTATGAAGGATCAAATAAAGAATCTGACACCCTGAACAGGAATCAAAAAGAAGCTCTGAAGGAAGTGAGGAAGTAATAATTGAAATGAAGGCATCAATACAAACTATCAACAATAGACTAGACCACATGGAAAACAGATTCTCACTCTTAGAAGATGACCTCTTCAAAAATGAATGCATAGTATATAATTTAGAAAAAACAACTCGACAGCATGAATTGGACATTGAAGAGATCTCGGCCAATCTTAAAAGAGCAAACCTAAGAATAATAGGAATAGAAGAGGGAATAGAAGATGAAACCAAAGGAATCAATAATCTTTTCAGAGAAGTAATATTAGAAAATTATCCAAATATAGAAAAAGAGGTTGACACACAGGTACAGGAAACATATAGAACCCCTATTAGACAAGATCAGAGAAGAGGTTCACTATGCCACATAATAAGCAAATTGACGAATGTAGAGGCCAAGGAGAGAATCTTAAAGGCAATGAGAGTAAAAGACCAAGTAACATTCAGAGGCAAACCAATAAGAATAACTCCCCACTTTTCAAACCAAGTCATGAAAGCCAGAAGGGTCTGGGGTGACATATTCCAAACTCTGAAAGAAAACAACTTCCAGCCAAGATTTATCTACCCAGAAAAGATATCTAACAAATTTGATGGGGAAATAAAAACCTTCTATGACAAACAGAAGCTGAAACCATCTCTATTTGCAGATGACATATGATACTTAGAAGACCCCACAAACTCAACCAAAAGACTTATAGAACTGATCAATAAATTCAGCAAAGCATCTGGATACAAGATCAATCTTAAAAGATCAGAAGCTTTTGTATATGCCAAACATAAATCCACTGAAAAAGAAGTCCAGAAAATATACTTTATTTTGAAACCGGGTCTCACAAGGTTGCGGAGGGCCTCACTAAGTAGCTGAGGTTGGCCGTGAACCCGGATCCTCTGGTCTCCGCCTCCCAAGTACTGGGCTTACAAGCATGCGCCACCACGCCCGGCAAAAATCCAGAAAATATTTCCACTCACGATATCCCACAAAACAATAAAATACTTAGGAATAAACATCACCAAGAAGGTAAAAGATCTCAACAAGGAAAATTATAAAACATTGAAAAAAGAAACTGAAGAAGATCTTAGAAGATGGAAAGATCTCCCATGCTCTTGGATATGAGATATCATCAAAATGGCCATCCTTCCAAAAGTAATCTACAGATTCGATGCAATACCCATTAAATTACCAACGTCATTCCTCACAGACATAGAAAAATCAGTCCTTAAATTCATTTGGAACAACAACAACAAAAAACCCAGATTAGCCAAAGTAGTTCTCAGCAACAAGAACCATGCAGGAGGCATCACAATATCTGACTTCAAACTATACCACAAAGCCATAGTGATAAAAAAAAAGCATGGTACTGGCACGAAAGCAGACACACAGACCAATGGAGCAGAAAAGAAGACTCAGCAACAAATCTGCACACTTCCAGCCAATTGATTTTTGACAAAGGAGCCAAAAGGCATACACTGGAAAAAAGACAGTCTGTTCAACAAATGGTGTTGGCAAAACTGGTTAACCATATGCAGAAAAATGGAAATAAATTCCACTAACTCACCCTGCACAAGTGTCAATTCAAGATGGATCAAATACCTGGAAATTAGACCAGAGACCTTACAGCTACTTGAAGAGGGCATAGGTCCAACTCTTCAACACATAGGCACAGGCAAAAACTTCCTCAACAAGACCCCAAAGGCACAAGAAGTTAAAAAGAGGATCAATATGTGGGATTGCATTAAACTGAAGAGCTTCTGCGCAGCAAAGGAAACTATCAAGAACCTCAACAGAGAGCCGACAGAATGGGAGAAGATTTTTGCCAGCTACTCCTCTGATAGAGGACTAATATCTAGAATGTACAGAGAACTCAAGAAACTCACTGCTAAAAAACCAAACAATCCAATCAAAAAATGGGCAAGTGAACTAAATAGGCACTTCACAAAAGAAATACAAATGGCCAATAAATGTATGAAAAAATGTCCAACATCATTAGCAATCAGAGAGATGCAAATCAAAACTACTCTGAGATTTCACCTAACCCCAATTAGAATGGCAGTCATTAAAAACACAAACAGTAACAAGTGCTTTCGAGGATGTGGAGAAGTAGGAAGTCTACTACACTGTTGGTGGGATTGCAAATTAGTGCAACCACTTTGGAAAACAGCGTGGAGGATCCTCAGAAGACTGGGAATGAACCTACTATTTGACCCAGCAATACCACTTCTAGGTATCTACCAAAAGAATGGAAACCAAATTACCAGACTAATGCATACATATCTATGTTTATAGCTGCACAATTCACAATTGCCAAACTATGGAACCAGACAAGATGTCCATCAACAGATGAATGGATTACAAAAGTATGGGATATATACACAATGGATTTTTACGCAGCCATAAAGAAGAACAAATTTACGTCATTTGCAGGGAAATGGGATGGAATTAGAGAACATTATGCTAAGTGAGATTAGTTAGTCACAAAAAGTGAAAAGTCATATGCTCTCCCTAATATGTGGAAGCTAGGGAGAATAGGGCATAGAAGGGACTCCAGACAAAGAAGGAGAAAACCTTAGATGAGTAAAGAAGGCAACCTAACTGAGGGAGATGGGAGGAGGGAAGAGGGAAACACCCTAATGCACAGGATGCACACACACAAACTTATTAAAGTCAACTACTATGCTGAGCACGAGAAGGAGGGAAGGGGAGGGAATGGGGGTGGGAATTGGGGGAGGGCTAATTGACCCATGTGTGCATGTACACTTCTACCACCCTGAAACCCATCAAGATGAATGATTACAATACACCAATAAATAAATAAATAATAAAAAATCAAATCAACCAACACTGCTTTCATTTTGAAGGGAAAATTGTATACTAAGAGAAAAATCATATTAAAATGACACAGATCAGCTTAAACTTTTTTTTTTCTTTTTTTTCCTTTTTTTATTTTTATTAGTGCATTGCAAACATACATCTTGAAGGATTTCAGAGTGGTTTACGTATACATGCACTCATCAGTCAATTAGCCCTCCCCAATTCCCACCCCCCCTTCCCGTTTTCAGCATAGTAGTTGACTTTGATATCCTTGTGTAAGTCCATCCTGTGCTCCAGTTTGTTTCCCTCTCCTTCCCTCCCGT
>PVJS01003248.1:0-77111 GCA_004027185.1 Glis glis
TGATGATGATGATGGTGATGGTGATGATGATGATGGTGATGGTGATGATGATGATGGTGATGGTGATGATGGTGGTAATGGTGATTGTGATGATGATGATGGTGATGGTGATAGCAGTGATGGTGGTGATGGAGGTGATGGTGATGATGATGGTAATGGTGGTGATGATGATGATGGTGGTGATGATGATGGTGATGATAGCAATGATAATGATTGGCGCTAACATTTATTGAGCACTTACTGTGCACCATGCGTGGTTCTAAGCACTTTCAATGTAATAACTCGTTCAGTCCTCACACTGACTTGCTTCTGTTCCCGTGTTAGAGATGAGGAAACTGAGGCACAGAGCACTTTTGCTTGACAAGCTTGCCTAGTGGCTGAGTGGCAGAGACGACAGCTTTGGCATTCAATCCTGGGATGCCTGACCTGATGCCTCACTCAATGCTGTGCTATGATGCTTCTCATACACAAACATAGACTAACAAGTAAGAGGAAAAAGAGAATTAAAATTTTAAATCCTGATAAAACATTAGGGGACAAAGCAGTGGCTACCACTGAGATACATTTCTACATAAGATCAGGGTGGGACTTGGAGAGCACTGTGGTGGCCAGGATCTTCCAGGAGGAGGCTAGAGTCTTCCCTACTACTGATCAAAGACTGTTGACCACACACAGGAGGCCTGGGCAGAGCTGGTGGGCTGGAAGGAGATTGCTCAGATCCTCTGCTTCTCTCAAGTAGCTTTGGTGACAAGCCCAGGTGGGCCACGTTCCCTGCAGGACTTTCCACCTGGCCAACCAACTCTGCTTTAGGGTTCCGCAGCAGCAACACCTACTCTGTGACCTCAGAGGCAGCAGGCACCCTGGAGAGGCCAGGCTGTTGGCTGTCACGCCCTCTTCTCTGGCCCAGTAGGGCTGTCTGTGCCCCCAACCTCCCTGGTCCCCTTGTCTCTGAATGTCCTATGTAGGTGACAGAGCTTATGCTATGGACCAAGAACGATCCACCTGGTCCAAGCAAGAGATGGAGGAGAAGACAGAGAGGCAGGTTAAAAAGTAGACATTGTCCGTAGAGAGAGGGCAGCTGTTCTTCCTGAGGACAGTGCTAAGCCCAATAGAACACACCTGGGGCCACTTCCCTGAGTAACATTCATCAGTGACAACCTGCTGCCCAGTGGCTTGAACTAGAGAAAGCATGTATGGGGGTGTGTGCATGGGTGTGTGGTGTGTCTACCTACATGTGTGTGCATATGGTGCACACATGCTGCTCACCCTGGCACATACGTGAGCAGCTGCCCCATTGAGTCTACACAGGCAGTGTTCACGTGGCCTCTGGACTTAGAGAAGTCAACAAAACTTTTATCTCCCTGGTTAGCCCAGGGTTTGAAAACAAGGTTTTCCAGAACTTTGTGGTGTTTTAAACAACGTAAAGGTAAAATAAAGTTAATAAACCCGTTTCAAAAGATCAAAAAGGAAGGAGACAAGAATAAAGGAGGAGGAAGACAAAGATGGAAGAGAAACAATTAAAATGAGGGACTCGTGGCTCAGGGCAGAGTCATGCATCAGCGGCCCTTGGGCATTGTCTCTTTCTGTGTTTGGTTCATGGGTGTTCGTTTAGTTTGGCTGAACCACAGCTATAATCAGAATGGAGATATAGCTTCGCAACAGGTTCCTCTCATTAACACATTGCAAGCATTTTCTAAGTTGTTATATGCTCCATAAACATTATTTTAATACATTCTATTTTTTCAATATTATGCCCATAATTGCATATTAACTCTAGAGAAAGTAGGGGGAAATGTTAAATAAGAGGGAACATAAAATTAAATTATAATTTCAACACTTGGAGAAAGCATGATTATTTTGGCACTCGTGTGTTTAGTGGGTGTGGAAGAAAGACTGGCACACTGATGCACACATGTCCACGGAGCGGCATGGTATGGTCTCCGCCCCCAGTGCGTGCTTGAAAGGAAACAGGTCAGACTGAGCGACAAAGTAAAAAGGCTTGTTGGCTTCTTGGTCCTCACCAGGAACCCACTGTTTCTCCATCCATTCTGATTTCATCGTGTCTTCTGCTCAAGGAAAAGGTATGGCGGCATGTGAAGTCTGTTCCACAGTCCACACTCACTGCCTGGACTTCGGGTCTTGCCTGTAAGTCAATTTTATCTTTTGATGAATAAATACCTGCTGGGTGTGGTGGTGCACTCCTGTAATCCCAGTACTGGAGAGGCTGAGACAGGAGGATCGCAGATTCAAGGGGAAGCCTTAGCAGCTTAGGGAGACTCTCAGGAACCTAGCAAGACCCTGTTTCAAAATAAAAAATAAAAAGGGCCAGGGCATAGCTCGGAGGTGGAATGCCCCTGGGTTCGATCCCCAGTATCCACAAAAATACATACATACATACATACATACATACCTGACATTGAAATTTACAATGTAAATTACTGACAAAGTACCAGTAAGTTTACTCAACCATAAAGAGGAACAAAATTATGTCATTTGCAGGAAAACGGATGGAACTAGAGAATACGACTTCAAGTGAGATCAGCCACTCTCAGAAAGCCAAGAATCATGTTTTCTCTCATCTCATATGCAGAAGCTAGAGAGAAAATAGGAAACAAAAGGGACTTCAGGTAAATGAGAAGACAGACCAGTAGAACAGTGGAAGGCAACTGAGGTGGGAGGTGAGGAGGGAGAAAAGGAGAATTGAGGAGGAAAGAGTTCAAATAATGTTATGTCCATACAGGAAAGTGTCACTACCAATATCACTAAATGTACGGGGGGTGGGGAGGGCGTGGGAGGGGCATGGAGGGAAATACATCCCCTGAGGTGTGTATGTACATCTGTAACACTTTGAACCTCACTATGATGTATAACTACAATGCACCAATAAAAGTATAAAATACTTAAGAAATTCTAGGCAGGGCATGGTGGCGCAGGCCTGTAATCCCAGTACTTGGGAGGCAGAGACAGGAGGATGGCAGGTTCAAGGCTAGCCTCAACAACTTAGCAAAACCCTCAGCAACTTAGTGAGACCCTATTTCAAACAAAAAAAAAATTTTTTAATGGGCTGAGGGTGTAGCTCAGAGGTAGAATGTCCCTGAGTGTAATTCCTAGTACCACCCACCACCACCCAAAAAAAAAAAAAAAGAATCTGATAGATCAGCAAGAAAAATGAAGGATGACCAATTAGAAAATGGAGAATTGTGAAGAGTAGATGCTTCAGTAAAGACTGAGCCCTGGATACACGGATTGAAGAGCTGCTCAGACTCACTACAAAAGAAATGAGCGTTGACATGGCATGAGATACGATGTCATAGCTAACTGACAAACACTTCTGAATCTCGCCAGCATGACAGCTGTGGTGGACTCTTGCCCATCAGGAATGGAAGCTGTTGGGCCACAGCTGGGGCACGGCTGGGGACAGGAGGAGAGTTTCAGAAAAATAAACCTCTATAGAGAAGCACACACAGACAGACAGAAGGATGTCCAGCAAAGCGCCACTTTGCTAACAGAGTTAGGAGTAATCCAAGTGCCCATCAGGAGGGGAGGGGATAACTCAGATGTGGTGTGTACAAATAACCAGCCCCTCCATCCGTTCAACAAGAAGTGGGGATCAATACAAGGTATCTCAAAGACACTTTGAATGAGAACAGAAGCAAACACGGGACAAAGTACATTTTTATGTTACTTAGACATATAAGAGAGAAGGCTGGGGTAGAGTGGAGATAAAGGAAACAAATAAATAAAAGCCAGTTCCTTCCTACACCAGGGCAGTATTGTCCTGTAAATGGAAGGTCGTACTCAGTCCAGAGCTGCCTACCTAGGAATCAAGAGGAGGGGAGCAAATGTCGGGCATGAATCGGCTGCATCTTTCTCTGCCTCTGGCTACTACAGCCCACGTGTTTGGGGGAGCAGGGGTCCCCAATTGTTGCACATTTCTGGATGAATTCGCCCCCACCCCGGCCCAGTTGATCTTTTACTGCCTTGCTTAATGATCAGAATTGGAGCTTGGACTTAACCTATTCCGTTTCCAAAAGAACGAAAAGAAGAGCAAACAGCCTGCTACATTGCAAGTCGCTCCCTCCACGTGGGTCTGAGCACTCCCTGTGCAGACTCTGAAGCCCGCACTTGGAAAGAGCACCGGGGAAACCAGGGGCTCCGATTCCATCCTGCCCTGGCGGGGCCTCGTTATTGGAAGGATCCATCATGCATAGAAATTATTTGCGCCTTAGCTGGAGGCTCTGCACTCAGCATTCGGCGAGAGGCACGGGGGCCACCATTTCTACTCACTTACCCAGGAAATAAATGACAGCATTACTGGGACAGATGCTGTCTGCTTGCTGGCTTCCATCTGGTTTTTAAATCACTCAAAGAGAGCTCCAAAGATGTGTTTTTATGCTGCATAAAATACACAGAGGAGAAGAAGGGCCCGGGCTTCCCGCGTTTGTTATTTCATTATTTGTGTCGCCTTTATAAAGGAAAAATCATGAGGCCATTTTCCCCCAATTCTTTTGACCTCTGAACACTCATTGCACCCGCTTAAACTCGATGTCTTTTTCCTAAACGCCCTCTTGGAAATTGCCTGATACTTCACTCTTCACGCGTCTCTGACAGGGAATGAGAGCGTTTCTGCTGCAAACGGCTCGGGGTGCCCAAGAAGGCAGCTCATGAAAACACGCGTTCAATCAATCCGGAGAAGAAAACGCAGGAGTCCTGGACAGCTCTTGCAGCCTCACAGCTGCTCTCTTCTCTGACCAAGAACGGAGAAGGGGAGCTGTAGCCTTCCTCTGGCTCCACGTGCCACGTGACCCCGTGGCCTCCAGTCCTTTGAGCTCCTCCAAAGAACTCACGCACCTCTCCTTCTGCTCACCTCATCCCTTCACCAAGGCAACTCGGAGTTGGGACTTGCCGAGGTCTGCAAGTCCTTGCTCTGTGTAGAGGCATCTCTCAGTTCTGAGGCTCCATAAAAACTCTCACCAAGTTTACCTTTTGCCCGAAGGAAAGAGGGAAAGAAAGAGACAGCAGAAACAAAGTAATGAAGGAGATAACCATCATTAGTAACAAGCAAACACTATGAAGAAAATAAAGAAGGCTACACGGCAGACTGTGAAACCAGGGAGAAGAGAAGCCAGGACAAAGTGAAGATGGTTTCTGCTAGGTGGCCCAAGATGATAAGAAGCCAGACTTGCACAAACATGGGGGAAAGAGTATCCCGGCAGAACAAGCAGCTGTGCAAAGGCCCTGTGGTACTGCCAGAGTGGCATGTTTGAGAAAAGCCCAGAGTGGTGGAGATTCAGTCAGCACACGGGCTGTTGTTGCTCAGACTCAGTTCTCTCTGGGGTCCTCCAAAGCTCTGCCACCCTAGCCTCATGGGCCCGTATGGCACTCCCATGACATCTTGTCAGAACTGTCATATTTTATCAGATGTTGAGCTCCGAGGCAGAAAGTGCATTTGTGTTCTTTGGAGTCCTGTCTCTAATTCCTGACACAGGACTGGGCGCATGGTAGGCACTTTGTGCATGATGAATGAATGAATGAAGAAATGCGCTGTATAGTATCCATCAGGGTGATCCCCCACTGTGTTCAAAGGTGGAACCTCTAAGAGCAGCTGATGTAATGGCATCCTTTTTACCAAGTAGCCTGGACCTCTCCATCTTACAGGGATCTTCCATTTCCTCTGACCCCTCCCAACACTGGAGCAGCACTGGGATTTGCTAAGGATAATAGCAGCAGGCAAGCCTTTCGTAGCAGTTACTATATGGTGAACATCAGGCCCTTGGCATACAGAGTCTGATTTAATCCTCATCATCACCATCCCACAGAAAGGAGCAAAAACCAGACAAAGTAAGCAACTGGCCCGAGGTCAGGCAAGGAGAAAGAGCTGGAGCCTGACTCCCAAGGCTCTGTGCTTACCTCCCAGACTGCTCTCGAACTAGCCATGCCTGCATAGGGGGACGAGATCAGGGAGTTTGGACCAGTATGCCTGCAGGCATCAAAGTCAGCTGGCTGGTGGGGAAAAAGGACCTAGAGCTTGCTCCTCCGCGTCTATATTCAGCAGAGGTCCACAGTGTGCCCAGCCCCGCCCTAACAGAAGTGGAGCCCTATGATGGAAGGATCCCGTACTCCAGAGACACCGCACAGAACACCACCTTCCCGCACAGTAAGAAATCACGTTAGCCAGGCATGGTGACTCGTGTTTGTAATCCCAGTACTCGGGAGGCTGAGACAGGAGGATCACAGGTTCACAGCCAGCCTCAGCCACTTAGTGAGGCCCTCTGCAACTTAGTGAGACCCTGTTTCAAAATAAAGAATAAAAAAAATAGGGCTGGGGGGTGAAGCTTGGAGGTAGAATGTCCCTGGGTTCAATCCCCAGTTCCACAAAAAAAAAAAAGAGAGAGAGAGAGAAAGAAATCGCATTTATTGGGTTAAGACACTAAGGGTTAGTTTTGTTTGCCAAGGGACATAGACGGCCCTGGCTAGGATTGTTATTCTTTTATACCTTATTGTACTATTCTGTAGTACTTCAGTTTTCTCCACCAGCACACATGTATTACCTTCATTCCTTGGGGCCTGATTGTTTGGGGGAGAGAATGGAATTTGGTTCAGGTGGTACCTCTTTAGAAAAACCTTGATTAGCAGAACTTTTGGAAACTCAGAAACCTGCACGCTCTCTCCTCTAGAGTGACCTGCAGGGTGCTCCATGCCATCATATGCAGCAACATTATTATAATTAGGGACCAAACCGTAAAAAACATTGCTCCAACTTTAATTAAATTTGAATTAAATGAGTTTGGTTTCTGCTGAACTGTTCATTTCCGCAAAGGGTGGGGGAGTTTCTTAGATACCAAACTAATGAGCATCCAGGGAGTGAGCGGGGAGCATCCTGGGACGATGAGGACCATTTCCACCAACAGTAAAGATGTCTCCCCGCTTAAGAAGTAAATGATAGTCCTCCGGGGACCCCCTGTGAGCCTCAGGTAGGAAATGTGCTTTTGTAAGCAAAAATCGAGGAAACGTCTCAAGATCTATCTTCTTTCTCTGATCCAACCCCCAGAAGAGAATGATGCAATTTGCGCCCACTCGAATGCCAGGGCACAGAGGGGTCCAGGGAGGAAAGGAGAAGCTGGGTTAAGTAGAGCAATACTGGGGCTTGCAGGAAACGGCTCCTGAGCTCTGCCTTCCTGCACTGCTCTGAACATGGCCCCTGAGCTGAGGATGTCAGGAATAACTCATTTTCCAGCCCTGTGCTGCCGTCTCTGCAGGACCAGCACAGGTAGGGGCCGCCCTGCTCAGCAACTGTGTGGCCAAAAGCCTGCTGCGATTCATGTTTGATTATTTTAAATCGTTTGCACAGCGCATAGCCACAGCTTCATGGTCTCTTTCCTCTCTGTTGTTCATTGCACTTGGACTTCATTTAGCAAGGTCCCCCAACGGGCAGCTTCGCACCCTAATCTCTGGAACTTGCCATGGTCCTGCCTCAGTCTCCCGAGGACCTGGGATTACAGGCCTGGGCCATCACACCCAGCTGATTCTTGTTTTTGTTTTGTTTTCTTTCGTTTGTGTGTGGTATTGGGGATTGAACTCAGGGGCATTCTACTTCTGAGCTATACTCCCAGCCCTATTTTATTTTTTATTTTGAAACAGGGCCTCACTAGTTGCTGAAGGGCTCACTAACTTGCTGAGGCTGACCTTGAACCTGCTATCCTCCTGTCCCAGTCTCCCAAATACTGGGATTATAGGTGTACACCATCACGCCCAGCCCAACTGCATTCTCATATGAGACATACATGGCGGAAGATGATGTGAAGGTGTGTGGGGGAACATCTGGAGCTGCCTGGAGATGGTAGAGGCAGGGAGGAGCCCCTCCTAGGGCTTTTGTAAGGACCATGGTCCTGCCAACACCTTGAATTTGGACTTCTGGTCCCCAGAACTGTGAGAAAATAAGTCTGTTGCTTTAAGCACCCAGTTTGTGGTATTTGTCATAGCGGCAATAGGAAATTAATACATACTCTGCCTCCTCCAAATAAACAAATAAATATCCAGATAAAAAAAATCATACTCATTCAATCAGGGAACACATTGATAGCTCAGCTCTTAGCACACCTACTCTGCCCTTGGCCCTCTTCCACCCATGACAGCACTGACTATGACCAGGAGACAGGGTCTTGCTAAGTTGCCTAGTCTCCCTATGACCATGATGACCACTCCCTCCCACAGATGGGGGGACCCAAGCTCAAAAAGATGGATGGCCTCCTCATGGTCACAAATGCTGCCAGGATCTGGCTCTAAACTAAGCTGAATTCTGAAAAGCCTGTGTTCTACCCAGTCCCTGGAGTTCCATGTCCATACCACAAGTGGCATCTCTTCATTCCCAGTGCGCATCTTCCTTGGCTCAAAGAGCTAATATGGAGATGAATGAGACAAGAACTCTAGACACTCCTAATAAGGACACCACGGGACAGGTAGAAAATGTTCTATCTATGGGCCTTGTCCTCCCTCCTCTTTTTATCAAGTGACATCTTTCTTGGCTGGACAAGAGTCATATTTGAGAAAAAGACAGCAAGCAATCAATTGGCCAATACAGTGGCTCTCTGGGGGTACTATCAGGCTAAAATGCAAGGGGGTCTAGAGTCCACTGGTCTATAGTCCTTTGCTGTGATCTGAGGTTCCCTGAGGGCATGAGGAAGAAGGACAGCATGGCCCAGGCAGCAAGCGCCTGGGGAAGGAAGAGGAGTGTGGCGTTTACTTCCATTCGGCCACTTGTCTGTGATCTGCTTGGCCTCCGTCGGCCTTGACAACAGAGGAGGGATGTAATGTCATCTGTGCAGAATTACAGTGGGTTTCTTGTGAGCTAATATGTGAAAAATATTCCACACAATTCAGGCACCCTAGCTAGTCAAGAAGGATCGGTTTCTTTTCTCTTCTGGGCTTCCAGAGAATCTAATTACTTTCATCTCTACTTTTTATTTAATTTTAAGGGATTGGTTCCATTAATAAGTGTCTGACTAGCTCTGATTCCCCAAATCATGTGTGAGTGAAGGGGGAATCTCATGGGGACAAAGATCCAATAATCCCCTCATCTCTGGTTCTCATCTAGTTGCCATGGAAATCTGGAGTATCACACCCTCCTCCACAGAGGCACCAAGCAAACTTGAGTGAATATAAAAAAAAATAAGCAGATGTACTTTGTTAGGGCAATACTTGTGAGTGATGTTGAGCTGAGGGTCCAGGCTGTACCTGCATGATGATGCTCATGTTGTGGCCAGCAGGAGTAATTGCAGGAGAATAGTTACGTAGACATCACCATTTACCGTGACATGGGAAACCGCCTTGTGAATATGGACAGGAGCAAAGCCCAGGAAGGCGATTATTCCATAGAACAGTGATAACACGAGAGGGCCATCCAACACTCAACTCTGAGCAAGACTATGTGAGGCACTGCCATGCCGTGATGGAGACCCCATCCAATGATTGTTGACCTCTGGTCATGCTTTGAGACTTCAGTCTTTCAACTAAAATAGCTTCTAGCCCTCAGAAGTTGTACCTGAGAACAGACCCTCTAAAAGCCCCTCCAGATGATGGACCAGTATCATCTGGACTGAGGGATACTTCATCTAGCCAGTTGGTAGCAAGACACACGAAAGTACTTCCACATGATGGCTGAGATGGGGAAGGGGCAATGGACCATCTAGAAGTATCCAATCTGCTGCTTTGAAAAATAGTGATCTATCAAATTAAACTTTCATCTGTTCATTCAAAAATAACTCCTGGCACGGGCTAGGGGCTCAGAATGGAGTTTATGAATAAGAGATGAGATGCCCATGTTCAGGAATCTCTTTGAGCACCTCAATTGAAAAGGGCTTTTACATCTAGGATTGAAAAACACACAGCATAATGACAGGAATAAAGTTTCCTGAGGATTTTTGTGACCAACACATGTAGGTTTTCTAGATTAAATCTCATGGTCTTGGGTAGTCTATTCTCAACTACTCAGAGTGACTGAGCAGGATTAGTAACAAAGGCCAACAACTTAAATGCCATAAAAAATAAGGTGGCAAAAATCTGAAAGAGCTAGAGGAAGGTCCCAAGTAAAAACAGTAGCACTGAGGTCTGAGCACCCACTGACTCTGCTGTGGCTTTTCCTAAACACAGCGATGATATGGTGGTAGTAGTCATGAAGATGATGATGACAATCGAGATGATGGCGACAATGATGACGATGACGATGATTGAGATGATGGTGATGATGCCATGATGATATTGGTGATAAAGGGTATGGTCATGATGATGATGATGATGATGATGTTAATGTAGTGATGATGTGGCAAAGATGGTGGTGATGGTGATGATGATGATGATGGAGATGATAGTGATGATGGGTGGTGGTGATGATGAAGAGTATGTTCTTGATGATATTGATGATGTTAATGGCAAAGATGATGAAGATGATGGTAGTGATGGTTATGATACTATTGATGATGATGATGATGATGATGATGATGGAGATGATAGTGATGATGGGTGGTGGTGATGATGAAGAGCATGTTCTTGATGATATTGATGATGTTAATGGCAGTGATGATGGTGGCAAAGATGATGGTAGTGATGGTTATGATACTATTGATGATAATGATGATGATGATGATGATGATGATGATGATGACAGAGATGACAGTGAAGATGGGGTGATAAGTATGGTCTTGATGGTATTAGTGGTAGTGATGATGGTGGCAGAATGGTGGTGGTGATGGTTATGATGCTATTGATCATGGTGATGACGATGACAATGATTGAGATGATGGTGAGGATGCCATGGTGATAATCATGATGGAGAGTGTGACCATGATGTTGATGATATTAATGGTACTGATGGTGTGGCAAAGATGATGGTGGAGATGATGATGATGATGCTGATGATGATGATGGAGGAGGAGGAGGAGGAGATGATGGTGATGATGATATGAAGTCCTTTGAAGGATACCTATAAATCAGGCATTGGCAAACTATGGCCACAAGACAAATTTGAGCCCACTTCCTGTGTCTGTAAATAAGAGTTGATTATCCCACAGCCATAATTATTTGTTTGCATGTTGTTGTTTTTTTATCACCTTCACACTACAACAGCAGAGTTGACCAGTTGTAATAGAAACTATATGGCCTGCAAAGCCCAAATTTGACCCATTACAAAAGCATGGCAACTCCTGCTAGAGAGGCAGAAAGGCAAAGCTCCATGTACTCAGCAGTCCAGATTTCCCCAAGCTTCAGTACACATAAGAACTACTTAGGGGACATGGTGTTGTGATTTGCAGCAAGAAATATGTATCTTGGTCTTTGCACCCAGTTCCTAGCACAGAGGTCCCAAAACCCTTATAATTTCCTGAGCAATACAAGAGCTTGGAGACACAGAACTGCTAATCCCTTGGGATTTCCTGGGTGATAGGAATATCTTTTGTTCTAATCAGAACTCTTGGTGGGTCATATAGTCTCTATTGCAGAGGGTGCCTGCCACCAGAAAGACCAAGCCACAGTCAGGAGCTTAGAACTTCCAGTCCTAACCATCATCCTCCGGGAAGGGGCTGAGGCCATCCTAAAACTCCCTGAGCTGCAGTCTTTTGAGGTTTCTGCATTGGTGAACACGCCCAGGTGCCAGAAGGGTGGTACACCCCATCTCCATCTCCCCAGGGACAGACACTCCTTCAGTCAGGACCCTTCTCAACCTCACTCTCTGTGTCCCTTCACCTGGCTATTCACCTGTAGCCTTTATCATATCCTTCATTGTGTAACAAACTGACAAATACTAAGTGTTTCCCTCAGTCTGGTGAACCATCTTTGCAATTTATCAAACCCCAGGACAGGGTTGTAGGCACTCCAATTTATAGCCAGTCAATTAGAAGTATAGGTAATACCCCGGGACTTGCGATTGGTGTCTGAGTGAGTGCAGTCTTGTGGGACTGAGCCCGCTGTTTGTGGGATCTACCCCAGCCTTAGCAAGTATCAGACTCGAATTGGAATGAATGGTGGGGCACCAGCGGCATCAGAGAATTCGTTGTTGGTAGGGGAAATCCCATGCATTTTGGTGAGCGGAAGTAGAGTCTGAGAATATAGGGGAAAAGATGTTTCCTCCTCCAAACGGCATGCTGTAGCAGGACTCCAGGGCGGGTAATCTGCGGACAATTCTTTGATAAACACTTCCCAAGGGCCAGCCCTGTGGTTTTAGGACAGCATTTAAGTGTCCCTAATCTCCTGGGCTATTAAACGAGGCTTAAGTTTGATCTAGAGGTGGAAAACTGAGCTGGTGAAAAGCGAAGAAGTTCAACATCCCATAAATTCAAGTACGATTAAGCCTGGGCAAGCCTCCTTAGCAAACCAACATCTCTACACCGCGTGGGCAGACAGGGGTACCGTCTCTTAGGTTTGCCAGTCGTTAAGTAGACCCACCAGAGAACACTTTCCTTTGCCTTTATATGATTTATCGCCACGATTTCAAGGGGAGCTTAAGCACTCACTATTATCTCAGGGCAGTTAATTCTCCAATTCTGAAACACATTCTCTCAAGGAACCACTATTTTCAGTTTGTAATTTTTTTTTTCCTGGGATTTTCGAAGAAGCTACAACTCAATTAAATTCTTCCTCATCCCATCCAACATGAATTATGGTCTCAGTCTCATTTAGCAACTTTCCCAATTTATCTCCATTAAAAATGGCCTGCAAGGGCTTAATTTAGGTAATAGATTCCTCGCTTCAGAATCCGCTCCCCTCTGAGTTAAGCGGCCTCTTCCGGTGCTACAGAAAGACATAGGCTTTCTCTGAAACAGCGCCGAATGCTAAATAATGTTCCTGAGGTCTGAGCGGACTTCATGAAATGAGACAGATGCATGGACCAGCACTCTCACCACGGCTTTGGATTGGCATTTTAAATGAGGAGTGGAAGATGATAGGCAGAAATGCCTACCCATTCCCCAAGAAAGAGGAATTTTGGCCAAGAAAGCAGTTAACAATTCCACTTTTTCCAGCTTCCATTAACAATAAATCCACAGGCAAAGGGGAGATATCATTCTTGGATTAGTCAGCTGTAAAAGCAGAGATAATGAGACATGGGTAAGAACAGAATAGGCTGACGCTGATACCGGTATCGGAGTTGACAGGTGCTGAAAAATGGCAGGTGCACTTAGGGAAAACATACCTCGATTTGATAAAGAGCTTTATGGGGAACAACTTAAGGATTGGAGCTGAAGGGAGCAGCCTGTAAGACATGGGGCTCCCCGAATATCCATAGGTCTGGATAAAATTCTCATCTGGGTATCAGCTTACCCCCACGCCTTCTAATAATATTTGGAGACTTATTTTTACTTAAAAGATCTGACATCTCTGTATATAAAATGAATATATGTTTATTGTGACATGCATGTGTTTTCAGAGAACAAAGAAAGTTATAAAAACAAAGAAAGCAAATATATCCCCAAGCTGTGAAACCCATATACACCCACGTGAACAGACGGCTTTTTATACCTCCTTTGCTGGTTTCTGATGTACAAATAAACAGGGGTATACATCAATCACAGAATTAGATCTCATGCTTCTTAGCAACTAGGTTCTTATCTGAGTAATATTTCATGAAAACATTTTCTGGTCACTCAGTATAGACTTTTGTTATGATTTTGAAATGGTAGCCTAGTATCCTTTTTGCCTGTGTGAATGGCAATTTATATGATCAATTGCCAATTTGAGACAGTTGAGACATTCTCAAGGTTTTGTTTTCTGATTTATTTTTTTAACCATGTAAGTGAAGCATTGGTAAGCCTTCAGATGTGCATCCATCAGGAACCTTTGCCTAGTGTGTGTGTGTGTGTGTGTGTGTGTGTGTGTGTGTGTGTGTGTGTGGTACTGGCGATTAGACCCACGGTCATTCTATCTCTGAGCTACATCCCCAGCTGTATTTTATTTTCTATTTGGAAAAAGGGTCTCATTATGTTGCTGAGGATCTGGCTAGGTTGCTGAGGCTAGCCGTGAACCCGGATCCTCCTGTCTCAGCCTCCCAAGTACTGGGATTACAGGCATGGGCCACCACACCCAGCTTGCCCTGTCTTCTTGTAAGCCCAAGTCTCCACACACTTCCCCTCTCAGCCCCATCCTGCAGTACTGGTTCACAGCTTCTAAATGATGAAGGAAAAGCCCAACACCATCCTATGTCACTTTCAGCTCACCTGTGTCTTCAGCCTACTGCCCTCGAATCCGGGGTGCTGTACTTTGGAACTTAAATGTCCCTGGAAAGCCATACATTGAAAGCTCATTTCCCAGTTGATGGTGCTATTGAGAAGTAGTGGAACCTTTAAGAGGTGGGGCTTAGTGGGAGGAAGTTAGGTCATTGGGGGTGTGTCCTTGGAGGGGATATTTAGCCCAGCCCCTTCCACTTCCTCTTGCACTTTCCAGCCACCATGAGGAGGGCAGTTTTGCTCCCTTGTGTGCTCCTGCCATGATGCGTTGCTTTGCCACGGGCCAAAGGCAGTGAGATCAATCAACTATTGACTCAAGCCTCCAAAACTGAGTCAAGATAAACCTTCCCTCTTTATAAGTTGATGGTCTCTGGTATTTTGTTACAGTAACAGAAAGCCTGGCTTACATGCAGAGCCTGTTGGGAGGTTTGCCAACACGTCTTGGGTTTACCTCCTGTGTTACCCTCCTGCTGCCCCCTGAAGCCTCCTTCTACTTGATCTGGTGTGCATATTTCAGGAGAAATGTCTCAAACTTGATAGCACAAGATCACTCTCTGCAACTCCATGAGATGAGCAGGTACCACCCTCCTGCAGCTGGAGGGTTACCTTGCTTCCTACGGTCACACCTTGAACAGGTAAGCCTGGGGCCCGGGTGTGCATGCTTGTTCCTTGGTTCCAAATGCCCATGGATACATGAGTCAGAATTCTCTGTGGAAGAGAGGAGAAAGTCTCTATGGTGGTGGAGGACCCAGGACTCTCCTCGCCTAGAACGTGCTCACTGTTCTCCAAGGAGACTCCATGGGGCCACCCCAGGGTAGCCATGTTTCCTTCTGCTCTTAACCTCAGAGACTGATGCGTGAGCAACAGTTGGTGATTTAAACTTCAGAACATGGCATCACCTAGTGCTTAGGGGAAAACATAGTGGTTTCTATGCAGAATAAGCCAACAAGGGCTTTATTTCATTTTATTGTGTTACTGGGGATTGAACCCAGGGGCATTCTACCTCCAAGCTACACCCCCAGCCCTATTTTATTTTATTTTTTATTTTGAACAGAGTCTCACTAGGTTAATGAGAGTCTCACTCCTTGCTGAGGCTGTCCTCGAACCTACAATCCTCCTGTCTCAGTCTCCCAAGTACCAGGATTACAAGCGTGCACCACCACACCCAGCTCAACAATGATTTTAGAAGATTCGACTTTAAGAAGCAAGCTGAGAACCTTACAATGAACTACTTTCAATGTGATTCAAATGCCATCCCAAAGCCAGGTGATAAGCTCAGGGGGGTTACTATACCATACTCTCTACTTTTGCATACATCTTGAAACTTTCCACAATTAATGTTAACCTAAAAGCAATTCAAATAAATTTAGCTATGAGAATATAAGTGCCCTAGTGGGTTTAAAACAATTCTGCTTAGAAAAGCACACACATGCACATTGGGTTCCAAATTGCACCTTAAAACACATGAGCCATTTTTTCTGCTCCCCATTCCATCACAAAGCATTCAAAAGTTTGTGCTGTATGATCCACTGTCCTCTCCCTCCTTGAACATGTCACTCCATGAGGAAAGTCTCTCATCCATCAGTCCAGAGAAATGAGAATGATCCAGCCCCTGGTGTTTCTTGGGGTGGGAGAGAGAGTACATTTCATTTTGTATCCCAGGAAAAGCCAAGGAGAGGGAGAGAAGGAAGGGAAGAGAAGAGAGGCAGCATGCGCCCCAATGCAGGGGCTCCTCTTCAGGAAGCCCCCAGGCTCAGCGGCACATTCCTGCTCCCCTGTAAACTGCTCTTGCTTTGAGCTCATTAAAATGCTCCTGATTTACAGTGAGTTCATGGAAACTTTACTGGGGCTCTCATGAAGAGTTATTGCTACGACGATTTGTGCAGAGCCAGAGTGGAGAACCACATGGCCGGGCCTCCCAATAGCTGCAGAACCCAGATTCTTACTTTCTGAAAGATGGATCACAGCAGAGACTGGCTTCCCAGCAGGGCTTAGTGCAGCCGTGGCCAAGGTGGTGCCTTCCAGAGCCCGTTAGGAGATAACATCAGCACATCAGGCAACCGCCATCTCTGCTCTGCTGGAAACCAGGGGGGCAGAAGTGGAGGCGGAGGCGGAGGTGTGGCTGGAGGCTCTCAAGCATCTATCTCTCTTTCTGCTCACCAGAGGCCTCGCGCCTGTCGGGTGTCTGGCTCTCCAGAAGCTCTGAGTACTTTTTGTTCACATCGCCGGGGCTTCCTTGGTCAGATTATATGATGAAAATGTATCACCGGGTCCAGCTGTTCTGCAGGTGGTCTTTCAAGGTGCACCTGCGTCATGTAGAGGGAAGGCAGGGAGGAGGGGTGCTGAGAAATAAGCACAGTCCCATCTGTGTGTATGTGTATGTGTGTGTGTGTGTGTGTGTGTGTGAGAGAGAGAGAGAGAGAGAGATGAGGCATTTCCATCCAAAAGAAAGATGGATTGGCAACTGGGCGCTGCATCTGACAAGCAATTATGTCCCACACCTGCAGGTGTGAGCCTTGGGTTCAAAGAGCAGACTTCCAATCGCACCGCCCAGATGCCAGGGCTCCTGGTGCCGAGAGGCAGCCGAGAGGAAGCAGAGAGGAGGGACCGCGCCAGCTCGGCCGCGACTTTCTCTCTCACTTGTGGTACTTTCTTCATCCAGGGGAGGCCTTTAGGGTTGAGAAATCCCAAGTCTTTTTCTGTGTCATTGTGGCAGCCTGGCTCCTTCTGCAGTGCCCCTCATTGATGGGGGGAGGGCCCTATGTCTGTGGGGCTCCTGTTGAGCATCTGCCTCCAAGGAGCGGCTCTGCCTGAATGAGTGGGCTTCCTGGTTTCTGACACTCTGCACGCTGGTTTCAGCAGGGATTCCACACCTCCTTCCACATGGGTTAGGAGAGGGGCCTTGGAGAAGGCCGGTTCTGCCAGCATCTTTGCTTTTTGTCTCCCTCCATCTCCCAGGGGGCTTGTGTGCAGATTCACCCTGGAGGACCTTCCGCCGCTCTTGCCGGCTTCTCTCTTTTTGCTCTTCAAACCCCAATTGCACTTGGTCCCTCTTTGTCACCGTCTCGCCCCCCCCCACATTTTATGGTTCAACGTGGGCTCCTCTTACCCACGTCAGTAGCAGTGAAATGAGTGGGTCGAGCCACTCAGCTTGCTCACCGTGCCTCGCCTAAGTTAGCTCATCCTCATGACAACGGATGGTTTCGGGTGCTGGGGATACAGCGAGTGAGGAGAGTGGCTAAAGCCCCTCCCTCATTGTTCCAGTCAGCAGTCTTGCAGCTATAATCTGAAAGGTTGACCACATAATTTAGAGGAAATATTTATTTTCTTACGGTTTCGGGCTCAGTCCATGTGAGGCTGAGGACCGCAGATCTCAGGGCATGGCGGCAGGAGGTGGAGGAAGAGCACACGGGCTATGCTCACATCATGGAGCCTGGAAGCAAGAAAGCGAGGAGCAGGGGGAGGAGGAACCATTTATAATCTCCAAGACTGCACCCCAGGGACCACCTCCAGCCACACCCCACCAGCCTACTGGGTACCACACAGGTAAATCCATTACAATGGATTTATCCACTGCTGGGATTACAACCCTCATGGCTCATTTCCATCAGCTCCAAACATTAACAAATGAGCTCTTTAGGGGCATTTCATATCTAACTATAACACTCATGGAGCATGTGGCTTAGCAAGAGGAGAAGGCTGTGTGGGGCTCAGCTGGAGGAGAAGGCTGTGTGGGGCTCAGCTGGAGGAGAAGGCTGTGTGGGGCTCAGCTGGAGGAGAAGGCTGTGTGGGGCTCAGCTGGAGGAGAAGGCTCTAAAGGAGGAAGCAGATGACTCAGGCAGTTCTGGATGATCCGAAGTGCTACTAAGAGGATAAAACACCGCAGGGCAACAATCAGGGTGGCACTGAGCTGAGAGCTGAGGGGCAAGAAGAGACCTGACGTGGCAGCCCGATGCCCAGGTGGAAGCAGGCGCTGTCATCTCACATGGGGTAATGCGGTACAATCACCCCAGCAGCTGGCAGGATGGCACCCTGACAAGCCCTGCCTGGGCTGATGCCAAGGGCACACACCTCTCTCCAGAGCTTTTATTCTTCATGGTCACTCTTCCCAGACAGGAATTCAAGGCACCAGCAAGGTCAGGCATGGCTGGAATACATGAGCCTCTCCGCCGAGCCCACGCCGCCGGGCGCCCCTCTGCAGGGTGCAACTGGTGGGCATGCAGCTAATCTCAGCTCAGCTCGAGGAACCTGATGTCTGCATCCCCCACCCCCTATGGGGGCCTCTGAACAGGCCCACATACAGCTACCGCTCTCTGTCCCCCACCCGGCAGACACCCAGTCCTGGCCACGGAGTGTAGTTTTTGGAAAATCACATCTGCAGGGCAAGCTCTTCTGGACACTGGAACAGGAGTGACCTGAGAGAGGAGCACCCTGGCCAAGGGTATCATTCCTCCCAGGACCCATGATACAGCTGGGAATGCAGGTGCAAGGCAACCACAGCCATGCTGAGGTCCAGAGACCTTACCCACGGGCAGTTTTCTGGGCTCTTGTGGACCATGTAAGGACACCACAATGCCCCTGCATTAGCATTGCCCATCTGCAACGGTCCCAGCTGTCAGGAGTAAGAGGAATCGCGAGGCACTGGCAAGGGCCAGCCCTCTAGTATTTTCTAAAGATTTTGTTTTCCTGAGACACTTCAAAACTGTGATGCCCCAGTCACTCCCAACAACAGGAAGACCGGGGTCACATAATTATTAGATCTTATTTATGAGAGGAGCGTCTGAGCTCTCTGAGAGCTGTCACCGTGCGGGTGTAGCTGACAGAGGCATCAATCCACAGCCACCCCAAAGAGGCTGGGCCAGAAGATGAGAGCCTCGGAGCCTCCCTTGGGAATTCTCAGCCTTAATAGAGTGATCAACAGAGGAGACACTTCCAAGTTCCAAACTCTGTGATCTGCTCTAAGTGGTGGAGAAAACATAATTCTACATAAAGAGACCTAAGAGGATATGAATGTGACTACATTAATATGCATATGGGGGATTAAAGGTGGCTATTGTCTCTCCTCTTAAAAAAAAACAAAATCTAATAGTGTGCTTTCCAAAAGAATTCATAATGGGTATATAAATATGTCCATATAAAAACCAGCTTATGGGGCACATATGGGGTGAGGTCCTATCCCCCTTGCTCCAGGGCTCCCCTGTGTCCAGGAGAGGCTGGAGACCTGTATGCTCTGCCCCATATGGAAGCCTGCTTGCTCCAGCAGCAACTATTCCAGAGGTATATGATGGTCAGTGTCACCTGGTAACAAGGATTCCAAATCCTTTTGATGAATCCTGGACTCAGTCCAGTGGGACCATCACCAGACTTGATCTCTCACCCTCCCTGCCTGTAGTCCAACACTCAACTCTGAGTTAATACCGCCCACCTGGAATCTGAGTCACAAGCCCAGTGATGACATGACAGGGAAGGTTGGAGCATGTTCACTCCAGCAGGGGCTCCAGACAGGGCTGTTAATCACTTTCTGCCAGCCAGACCCTCTGAACAAGATGTGGCTATCCTTTCTGAATGTTCCTTTGCTCCTCTAAGTCCCTTCAGATCCTTCTAAAGATTCTCTTCCTTGCTAAATTCCACCAGATCCAGGAGTGTTGTTTACACGCAAAGATCCTCCGTGATAGCATTGCGAGCCAGTGTGATCGCAGGCTCCCAAGAAGTTGCAAAAATGGTACAGAGACCCGGACCCCTTCATCCAGCTTCCCTGATTAGTGATTCCTTAAATAATTATAACACAACATCAAAACCAGATCATTGGCATTAGTACAACAATAGTAACTGTAGTGTAGACCTCAGTCTACCCCATTGTCACCAGCGGTTACATGAGCTCTTAGTCTTTGCCACAACCCTACAATGGAGGAAAATCCATTGGATTACCCCAATTTATGCGCCATAAATACAAGGACTGAAAGAGCCCAACAAACACGGTCAGTGGCAATGTCTTCTGATGCAGGGGGAAGATTACGTGCATCTATGCAGTCAGGAGCACAGAACAGGAGCGAGGCCAGCTAGCGGCAACCAAGGAGGCAGCCTGCTGAAGATGGCTCACCCGATAGAGTGAGGGCACAGTCAGATCCTGCATGTTGATCCTGCCCAATTCCAGGTCCAGGGAAAATTCCCACCAGCCGCCATCCCTGATGTACTGGGGATTCTGGCCATGGGCCTTTCACTTTCCAGATACATGTAACTGGTAATGACCCCAGTGCTCATCTTATTGTTACTGTGAGACTGAGGCAATAGAAGGTCAGTCTTACTGTATCCCAACCCCTTCTAGGACCAAGATATCAGCCTATAACCGCATCTATGTCTGCAAAAAAAAAAAATAAGTAATGTGGGCTTCTACAGTGCTTCTCCAACGGCAGTCAACTCTCAGATCACTGAGGGCTTAGAAGTCAGGGCTTCTGGGCTAGGGAGGGTCTGAGATTCAGCATTCTTCCGAACTCTCAGATGATGCTAACACTGCTGGTTTGGGGACCACGCTTTGAGTCTGTGAGCCTTGATGGTATCATTATAGCTGTCCTTTCCAGGTGAGATGAGGGTCTCCAGACTAAACCATGAACTAAACAAATTCATTCCTTAGCTAGTAGATTTAAGGTATCAGAAATCAAGAAACTAAGATCCTCATATAACCTGGGGCAAGTTACTTCACCTTTCTGTGACTCTGTGTCTTCATCTATAAAATAGGAGTAATAGTAGCATTTGCCTCGTAGCATAATTGTGAGGGGTGTGTGTGTGTGTGTGTGTGTGTGTGTGTGTTTCACTGGGAATTGAACTCAGTGGTGTTCTACCTCTGTACTACACCCATAGGTCTTGCTAAGTTGCTGATGGCTTCACTAAACTGCTGAGACTGGCCTTGAACCTGCAATCCTCCTGTCTCAAACCCCCCAAGTACTTATATTACAGGGGTGCACCACCACACCTGGCTTAATGATGAGATTTAAAGGACATAATACATGCGATCTCTGAGGAGAGTGTCATACTCAGAATAAGCACACTGTAGATGCTAGATGATGGGATGACTGTCTATGAGGAAGATGAAAGTGATGAGGATGATTGTGTGCTGCTGCTGATGGTGGTGATGGTGATGGTGATGATGGTGGTGATGGTGATGGTGAAGGTGATGGTAATGGTGATGGTGGCAGTGGTAACGGTGATAGTGATGATGGTAGTGATGATGAGATGATGATTATAGTGATGATAATGTTAGTGATGATAATGATGCTGATGGGTCATGATGGTGATAGTGGAGTGATGATGATGATGGTGGTGGTGGTGATGCTTGTGTGTTGGTTCATGATGGTGGTGGTGATGATGGTGATAATGGTGATGAGATGCTGATGGTTGTGAGATGGAGAAGGGGATCATGGTGATGGTTTGGGTGGTGATGAGGATGATGAAGGTGATGGTGATAATGGTAGCGAGGATGAGATGATGAATATAGTGAGATAATATATTGATGATGATGGTGATGGTGACAATGATGATGGTGGTGGTGATGGTGATGGTGATAGTGATGATGGTGATGGTTATGATGATATTGATGATAAAATGATGATTATAGTGATGATAGTGATGATGATGATGTTGGTGTGTGATGATGGTAGTGATGGTTGCATGATGATGATGGTGATGGTGATGATGGTGGTGGTGGTAATGATGGTGATGGTGATGGTGATGGTGATAATGATGATGGTGATAGTGATGATAAGTGATTATAGTGATGATAATGATGGTGGTGGTGATAATGATGATGATGGTCATAGTGATAGTGATGATGATGTTGGTTGTGGTGGTGATGTTTGTGTAATTGTTGCATGATCGTGGTGATGGTTGTGCAATGGTTGCATGATGATGGTGGTGATGATGATGCTGCTGCTGATGATGTTGATGATGGGTGATGATGGTGATAATGGTAGTGATGATGGTGGTGGTGGTGATATTTGTGTGACAGTTGTGTGATAGTTGTGTGATGGTTGCATGATGATGGTAGTGATGATGATGATGATGATGATTTTGATGATGATGATAATGATGTTGATGGGTGATGATGGTGATAATGGTAGCAGTGATGATGGTTGTGGTGGTGATATTTGTGTGATGGTTGTGCAATGGATGCATGATGATGGTGGTGATGTTGATGGGTGATGATGGTGATAGTGGTAGTGATGATGATGGTAGTGGTGGTGATATTTGTGTGATGGTTGTGTGATGGTTGCATGACAATGATGGTGATGATGATGGTGATAAAGGTGATGATGAAATGGTGATGGTTGTGAGGTAGAGAAGGGGATCATGGTGATGGTTTAGGTGGTGATGAGGATGATGGTGGTGATGGTATGGTCATGATGTTGGTTATCTATCTATTCAATGAAGTGTGTGACTGTAGAATTGAGTGATTCCATCACTGGCATCCAAGAATAGGCAGCAGGTAGACATGGACTGGACAGAAAAGTAAAGCAGACCGGGTCAAGAAATTAAGTAAAGGAATCAATCAAAGAGGAGAACTGTCTGCGGAGGCGGGTTTGCAGGAGGCCTGTACTTTGGTGGTGTGCCTGGAGCCTGTCATTCTCAAGGACATGCCATTGCAGGTCCCAGCACCCTCAGGTGGCTGATTGGACACGATGCAGGCTGACCTTTCCTGTCAGCCAGCCCTGTGCTTGGTGTCCTTGTGGCGCACCCTGAGAAGAAGCTGCCACCAGAGCCTCTCAGGAAGCAGGGGAGGAGCTGGGGCTTCTCTGCAGGGCCGCAGAGCTTGATTTATCACTTTGGCTCTTGGCGCACATTTCTTGGCGTTGATTTATTGAAGGTTATTTGTTCTGCTTTGTCATAGCAGACACATCACAGCAAGACTTCCTTCCAAGCCAGGTGAGAACTTCCAGGCTCCCCTGTCATACATTGCCCTGCAGAGATGATCTTTCTAGAAATCCAGGCCTTCAATAACATTGAAGGCTTTTTTTTATTTTTTTGAATTCAGCTTCTCTTTGTTTCAGTGCAGCCTACTTTTAGATTCAAAACTAAATGCATCTCTTTTACAGAAAAGAAAATCAAAGAAATTACACAAAAATTACTACAAGATCAAAACCCAAAGTAAAACCACACAAAACTCTCACATAAATGTGACAGCCAGGTGAGGGGAGTCTAATATTTAATCACACTGACAACTAAGTATTGCTGGGAGAATACGTGTCAGTGTTTGGAGTGAGAATAAAGGGAAGCAACCATGCTAAAACCAGCACACACTTTCAAGGCACAACTGCACACACTCAAAAGGGAGCAGCCACATCTGTCCATCACTCATACCCACCTCTGGAAAGGCAGTGTATGAGGGGAGCTTTTCAGTTTGATTCTAGCTGATGAAAGGTTATGTTCTCTATAGGAATATACCAATATATGAAAAGTTTTTTTAAAATCTTTGAAAAATGCACAGACAGTTTAATTTTATTTGGAAGTCTCTCTCTCTCTCTCTCTCTCTCTCTCTCTCTCTTTCTCTCTTTCCATCTCTCTCTCTCTCTCTCTCTCTCTCTTTATCTATCTATCTATCTCTCCTTGTAAAAGAGAATTTATTAATTTATTTAGGTATGAAACTTGAACACTGAGGGAAATATCCCAGGGAGGGACCCTCTCAGTTCCTTTGTCCACATGGCCAGGCATCCTCTCACCAGTGCAAGTGCATGTTGTGGCTCAGTAGGGTTGGTACTTCTTTGAGATGACCAGACACAGTTAGAGAGGGGATGGACCTGCAGGGAGGAGAGGGAGGCTCCCAGGCTGGCCTTGAGGGAACTGGACAGATTGATAAAGCTCTCTGACTGTCTTCTGCCCCAAGCAGAGCAAGGAGATAGCAGCCGACACTCCAAGAAGGGAGGCCTGGGGGGAACCACCCTGCTTCAGTCACTGGCTGCTGCACAGAGCACCCTAGGCTGCCAGGTTCTGACAGCAGAACCGATGTCTCAGGTCCTGGAGGCTGGAAGTCCAAGATCAGGGTGCTGTCTGTGGGTTCCTTCTGAGGCCTGGCATCAGTGGTTTTTCTCTCCAGCTTCTGAAGGTGACCTTGAAGGCTTCTGTCTTTATTCTCACATGGTCTTCTCCGTGTGTGTGTGTGTGTGTGTGTGTGTGTGTGTGTGTTCAAACTCCTCCTTTTAGAAGGACATACATTGCATTAGATTGGGGCCTACCCTACCCCAGTATGACTTCATCTTAACTAATTAACAGCTGCTATGACCCTGTGTCCAAATCATATCACATTCGGAGTTCCTGTAGGCAAGAACTTTTATCTATGGATCTTGGGAGGGCACAACTCAACCAGCGACAGATGACCTTGTAGAACCGTACAAAGTTTGTTGACATATAACATCCAGTAACCATGCCTTGTCCACCATAGCAGAGCCAGAACCCTGCACCCAAATAGCTCAATAAATATCCATTAAATAAAATCATGAACTCAAACCATACATTAAAATATGTCATTTATTATCCATTAATATAGTAAGTCTATATTGAGTTCTTATCATGAGCAGCAGGAGTAGGGTGCCAGGAATCCAACAAGGAACAAGAAGAAGTACATTTGACACCTTTGAGGACTTCCAGCAAGAGAAGAAAATAATCGTTAAACAAGTGCATATAACAACATGTCATCAATAACTGGGACTGAAAATTTAGGATATCTTAGAATGGGAACACTAAATATTTTTGATGAAATGTAAATTCTCCCCAATAGCCTATTTCCAACCAAATTCCCAAGATAAGGATTTTTTTTTAGAAAAGGCTAAAATAAAAACTATTTCTAAATTTTTCTTATTTTCCCCCTTTTTTTCTTCTTTTTTTTTTTTGGTGGTACTGGGTATTGAACCAGGGGCATTCTACCTCCAAGCTATACTCTAGCCCTATTTTATTTTTTTTATTTTGAAACATGGTCTTACTAGGTTGCTGAGAGTCTCACTACGTTGCTGAAGCTGTCCTCAAACCTGTGATCCTCCTGTTTCAGCCTCCAAAGTACTGGGATTACAGGTGTGTGACACCATGCCCAGTGCCCCTAAATTTCATCGGGAAGAATAAACAGAACTGGAAAGTGCAGAAAAAGACAGTAGTAATACAGGCATCATTAGATGTGTGCTCCTATAGAGTTGTGGCGAAGGTGTAATGGGATAGAAGGTGGTGTTGGTCACACTGCTATAAGCCAGCTAAACACTTCTGCACTGTATGCTTAAACTGATCAGGATGGTCGATTTCATGCTATGTGTACTTTCTCACAGTAAAAGAAGTCATGGCAAAGTTATAAAATCAGATAGACCAATGGAACAAGAACACACTTGGGCATGTTAGAAGAATTAGGTTTAGCTGGCCTGTTAACAGAGGAGGGAGCAGCAGTACAACAGTGGTAATGGGATTACTCAAACATTTGGGGGAAAGGGAGAAAATCATTGCGAAAATCTCATTCCTTGCATCAAATAAATCCCATCGCATTAAAATCTAAATGTATAAAAGAACTATCAAAGTGCTAGAAGAAAATTTAGCTGTATCATTACAATCTTTCGGAAAGGGGACATTTTTTCTAAACGCAATACCAGAAATACTAAATAAAAAAATGTTGCTAGACTTGATAAAATAAAAATAGAAGCCTTACATCACATACATACAAAGCCATAGAAGTCAAAAGGTAACTTGGGAACATATTTGCATCAGGTCTGGCAAAGGGTTGTCACACTTAGCATCTAAATATCCATGACACGTGTTGTCCAAAACCAGGCAGTAACTGCAAACATTGGCCTTAAAAAGATGAAACGCATTTGACCTATCAATCAAAATCAGCCAAGGAAACCACATTCACTCATCAGATTGGGAAAATCAAAACTGAATGAAAGTAACAAGCTGGCACCCCTCACTGGATGTGGTTTTGTGATACATTACCAAAACTAAAAGCAGGCATTTATTAGAATAGTCATGACTCTGTCCACAGACATAGATTGGCACAAACATACACAGAGACTAAGAGCGATGATGGAAACCATGCAGAGAAACACAGAGTATCTGGACCCAAAGGTTGTGAAGTCCCTGAAGAACTCTCACTATGAGGAAATCCCTTCCCACACACAAGTGTCTCCAGGGCACCTGCTTCTCTCTCCATGCATGCCCAAGGAGAGGCAGAAGAACCTGTCGTGTGCTGGTGATTTCCTCTAATGGCCGTTGAGTCTTTGAAAGCTCCCCAACCATTGCACCTACCTACCTGCACCTCAGAGATTGATTTCCATGCAGCTAACTGAAGTCCAACATTGTGCCTTAGGCTTAGAATTCTCCAATGGGATCTTCCCATTTGGGATTTGTTGGTTTTCCTTGCTATTTTGTGTACTCTATCCATTGACTCTGCTCTAATCTTTATTCCTGTGTGTCTTCTGCTTGCATTGAACACATTCTGTTCTTCTTGTTCTAGTTTCTTATGGGGGAAGGTTAGGTTATTAATCGGAGATATTGCTTTGAAAAAATAGGTTTGTAGAGCTTAATATTAATCTAAACAGCACAATAGATGTATCCCATCCTTTGGCATGCTGTGTTTCTGTTTTCATTCATTTCAAAGCATTTTCTAGTTTCTTTTGTAATTTCTTCCATGGCCTATTGGTGAGATAGAGATGTGCTATTTAATTTCCAAGTGTTTATTTGTAATTTTTCCAGATTTCTTTGTTATTGACTTCTGACTTAATTGCACGGTGGATTTCTAATTTGACCTGCGTTGAGTGATTTTAGTCCTTCCCATTGTATTAAATTATGCTTTATGGCCTGCCATATAATTTATCCTGGAGAAGGTACCTGGAGTACATGCGAAGAAAGTTTATTTTGCTTGTGTTGCTGGAATGCTCTGTAGATTCACATTAAGACCAGCTGGTTCATAGGGTTGACGATTCTCCTGTGTCTATACTCACCTCTGTCTGCTTGGCTTAGCCACTGCTGAAGCTATTCAATGATTGTCGAATCATCTATTTCGTGATTCAGTCTTATTAATCTTTCCTGTGTTTGGGGACTCTGTTGTTAGAAGGATATATGTTTATAATTGTAATGCTTTTCTGGTGAATTGAACCTTTTATAAAATGTACCCTCCTATTCCCAGCAACAATTATTTCCCTTAAAGTCAATTTTGTCTGATATTAGTATGGCCACTCCAGTACCTCTCTGAAGACTATTTGCATGATACACAGTCGGCTAGCTGAGTTTCCGGAGTGTAATGGTCATCATGTTAGCCTAACAATTGGCCAACCTTTTACTCCCAACTACTTTTTATGTATTTAAATCTATATTGTCTCCCGGAGATAGCATATATTGAATCACAGTTTTTAATACATTCCAGCCATTCTGCCTTTTTATTTGCCTTGGAGTATTTAGTCCATTTACTTCATTCATTCATTCATTCACTCATTCATTGGTGGTACTGGGGATTGAACCCAAGGGCATTCTACCACCAGCCCTTTATTATTGTTGTTGTTATTTTGTTTTGAAACAGGGTCTCACTAGGTTACTGAGAGTCTCACTACATTGCTGAGGCTGCCCTCGAACCTATGATCCTCCTGTCTCAGCCTCCCAAGTACTGCCATTACAGGCATTCACCATCATGCCTGTCTTTGAATTTTTTTATCCCTTTGTCCCTTCATTACTGTCTCCTTTAGGGCTAAACAGATCTTTCCTAGAGGAATATTATAACTTCCTTATTGCTTCTTTTACAATATTTTTTAGTTATTTCCCAAGCATTTTCCCTGGGGATTCTAATGAACATTCTAACTTAAAATGATCTAGTTTGGATTAATACCAGGTTAACTTCATGGACATGGACACTGTGCTCTAAATAGCTTTGTCCCCTTTCTATTTCTTTGTGCTGCTATTGCTGTACAAATTACATCTTTGTCCAGCAATTTAAATTCATCAATATAGTTTTAGATTTATTACTTTCTTCAGTTGTCTTTTAAATCAGATGAGTGAAGAAAAGTGACTCATTTATGTTCACCTATGTAGTTACTCTTATAGTCTATTCATGTGGATTCAGGATACCAAACAGTGCCCTTCCTTTCAGCTTAAAAGAGAATCCTCTGTGTTTTCTATGGAGTGGGTCTGCTGGTGGGGAATGCTCTCCTTTTTCATTTAATCTGGGAAGATCCCAGTTTCTCACTCATTTTGAAGAATAGCACTGTTGGGTATGGGATTCTTGGTTGACAGCCTTCCTCTCAGCACGTTGATTAGGTTGTTCTATTTCCTTCTAGCTTCCATGGTTTCTGATGAGAAGTCAGCCGTTAACCTTATTAAGGATCCCCTGTATGCAATGAGTCACCTTTCTCTTGTTGCTTTCAAAATTCATTCTTTATATTTGACTTTTGACAGTTTGGCTACAGTGTGTCTAGGTGTTGACCTATTTGAGTTTATCCTAGGTAGAGTTTTTGTTTGTTTGTTTAGTTGGCTGGTTGGTTTTTGGTTTGATTTTTGTTTTGTGGGCTTTTTTAAACTAATGCTTTTCTTCAAATGTGGGGAGTTTTTCCCCCCAGATATTTCTCCTCCTTCCCCATTTTCTAATCCTGAAAATCCATCTGTGCATATGTGGGACATTTGATGGTAACAAAAGGGTGTGTGAGGATCTGTCATTTTTTATTTTCTTTTTGCTCCAGTTCCACAGACTGGATGTTTTCACTAGAGCTGCTTCAAATTCATAGATTCTTACTTGTACCTAGGGAAGTGTTCATTTCAGTTCATTACTTTTGAACTCCAGAATTTCTATTTGGCTCTTTTTGAAGATTTCTCTCTCTCCATTGCTATTTTGTTTGATGAGACATCATTTTCTTACTTTCATGGCCTCTTTATATACAGTTTATTTGTTTTCTAAACATATTTGTAACAGTTGATTTAAAGTCTGTGCCTATTAAGTCCAAAACCCACATCCCTTAGGAACAGTTTCTATTGAACACTTTTTTAAAAAAAATAAAAACCGTGTATGCATCACCCATACTTTCTCATTTCACATTTTCTGATGAAAACTGAGCATTTTAGATGATAGAATATAGCACTTCTGGAAATTAGCTCCTCCTCAGTCCCTAAAGTTTGTCATTGATGTTGCTGTTGCTGATCATGATTATTTATTGATTGACTTTTCTATAAAGGTAGGTGTGTGTGAGTGTGTGTGTGTGTGTGTGTGTGTGTGTGTATCTTTTGAAGATTGTGCTTGTTTGATTCAGTGATCAGCCGATGATTTAAATTCCTAGAACCAGTAAGTCTTTCACACTTTTTCAAAGGGAGAGGTGTGTGTGTGTGTGTGTGTGTGTGTGTGTGTGTGTGAGAGAGAGAGAGAGAGAGAGAGAGAGAGAGAGAGAGTTGGGGGCATGCATTTAACATTCTTTTTGTTCATTATTCTTCCTTGGCCTTCCATTCCTCCTTTGTTCAAGGCCTTATCAGCCTGAGATGAGAAACTGGAGCTCTCTCAGGTCTTTCTTGGGCACATGCTCAGTGCTCCACAAAGCCAAGGCCTTCTAGAGAATATAATATATATAATCTAGTAATATGTCTGAGCAGTCCTCTATGGAATTTTTCTCCAATTGTCCCTTTTAAGTCTTTGGTCAAACTCTCATTGCCTAACTGATGTTGAAGTCTCATGTGGCTGCATTGTTAAATAATTAACCATGATTATTTCAGCAAACACCCTGGAGACAGGAAATGTGTTCTGAATCATGTCCAATAATAACAAAGCTTTGAGAATGGCTTTTACAGGTAGTGATGAGCCAAGTCAAAGGAAGTCAAGGCTCTGTGGATGGGACTGGTGGATGATCTCCAAGGCCAGTCCTTTCTTCCAATGGCTGCAGAGCTGCTGTTTTCCACAGCACTGCATCTTTGAGGTTGCTAGATTTTGAGGCTCCTGCGGATCTAGGAGTGAGGGAATAGGAGTGATCAGTCAGAAGCCACAGGCCCTGCTATTCCCACTGAAGTTCTGCAGCTTTCCTTGAATACATGTTTCTTGGGTTGTTGAAGTCCTTTTGTTAATTTCAAGAATACTGGAAATGTTGATTTTGAAAATTTTCACCAGTAATTTTATTGCTTCCATGGGAGGAAATATTTCCAGGTGCCCTCGCTCTACCATTTTAGAAGTTCTGCTCCAGCCTCTCTCTGACATCAGTTCCCCTCGAGGACATATGTCCAGAAAAGCACATTTCTCATTTCCTAGATTATAGACTTAACTACATCCCCCAGAGTTCAAATATTGAAGCCTGAAATAACTCCGAGTGTTCCTCAATTGGCAACACGGCTCTTGGAAGGTAATCAAGGTTAAATGAGGTCATAAGAGGGGTCATGAGCTTTTTGGATTGGCAATCTTGCAAGAAGAAGAGGAGGAGGAGAGAGGTCTTTCTCTCTACATGCATGCAGCAAGGAAGGACCAGCTGGGACAGGGAAGTGACTACCTCCAAACCTGGGAGAGGGTTCTTACCACTGAGTGGACCTGCAGCACGTTGGTCTTCCCACCTCCAGGACTGGGAGAAATAAATGTCTATGTTTGAGCCTCCTAGTGTGTGGTGGTCTTTTGTTATGGCAGCTAAAGGAGACTAAAGCAGCTAGATAATATTTGTGCCAAATCTATTCCATACAAAATGATCGATTCCAGTGCTGGGCATGGTGGTGTAGGCCTGTAAGCTTAGTCCTTGGGAGACTGAGACAGGAGGATCACAGGTTCAATGACAGCCTCAACAACTTAGCGAGGACCCTCAGCAACTTAGTGAG
Organism: Glis glis; assembly: GCA_004027185.1. Lineage (NCBI taxonomy): Eukaryota > Metazoa > Chordata > Mammalia > Rodentia > Gliridae > Glis > Glis glis. Next base: position 30,993 of record PVJS01003248.1, read on the forward strand.
ACCCTATTTCAAAATAAAAAAATACAATAGGGCTGAAGGTGTAGCTCAGAGGTAGAATGCCTCTGGTTCCACTTTTAGTACCAAATTATCATCATCATCATCATCATCATCATCAGCTTTATCTTTTCCACACAAAATAATCCTATGGTTAGGACATGGCTGGCTATACATTTTATATAAAGGAATCATGTAATATCTATTTAAGTTTTATTTCATTTTATTGTATTTTTTATTTTTTGGCGGTACCAGGGATTGAACCCAGGGGCATTCTACCTCTGAGTTACACCCCCAGCCCTATTTCTTTATTCTTTATTTTGAAAAAGGGTCTCATTAAGTTGCAGAGGGCCTCACTAAATAGCTGAGGCTGGCCACGAACCCGGGTCCTCCGGTCTCAGCCTCCTAAGTACTGGGATTACAAGTGTATGCCACCATGCTTGGCTTAAGTTTTACTTTTAATTACATCCCCCATGACTAGGAATCTCACTTTTATTTACATTAGAGATATGAAAAATTATATAAAATGATAAATATATAAAATGTTTATTTAAAATTGTTTATAGTGATCAAAGAACTGAAAATAAATTAAAAATAAAATGGTTTAAAATATACCGTGAAACATTATACAGGTATTAAAATAGTGCATTCATTCTAAAGTTCTTTAGTTAGGATGTTGCCATTGATTGAGAATGAAAAGCAAGTTGAAAAATGCACACAATCCAGTAACATTCATTTAAAAGTAACTAAACACCCTCTTGTGTGTATGTGCTTTTGCATAAGAGAACATGGATATTCACAGCACCGGCTATTACTCAGAAGTGGTAGAAGAGAGGAGAGAAGCTTAAAATACTCCAGGAAACTAAAAAGTAATCACAGTAATGTTAAATGGAATCTCCAGTGTAAAAGTTATCTATTAAACTATCACAGGTATTTTTAAAAATTGAATTTTCACATTCACCTGTTCATTTATTCACCCACTAAATGAGTTCCGTTTGACAACTTTCTGTGTGCCAGGTAATTTTAGACACTGGGGCAGCAGTGAATAAATTAGACGGTCTGGTCCTCTGTGAAACTTACATGCTAGAGAAACAGCAAAGGATGTGGGCTGGAAATGTGCTAGAGACATAACCACATAGGAGATAAGACTGGAGCATTAGCTATAAGGGTTCTTAGAGTAAGACATGGAAGCATATTAAATTAAAATTTTCACCAGGAAGAGTAGCCCCAAATTATGAGTCATGGACACTGTAACATAAAGTTCCTATTCCATTTCTGAACTCATGAGAAAGCAGCAGTTGAGAAGGTAAGTCGGGAGGCTAGGGAGGGGACTGAGGGCAATAGATTCTGTCCCCACCTGGGTCCTCCACCCCTTACTGGACTCCCCATACCTAAGCCCTGGAGACAAGCCACTGGCTCAGCAGTCAAATCCCCAAAAGGACTTCACTGCGCCACCCAGGTCCTCCCCTTGTGGGTTTTAATAGGATGGGCCCTGATCCCAGTGTTTCGTCCTGGTAGAGGCGGAAGCTGGGGGATTCTGCTGAGAGTCATGGGAACATTTCTGCCAGGATGGGATTAGCTTCCAACTATTAAAGATGGCTTGTTCACAAAACGTTGCCACAGAGTTCTTCATCTCCAAGATCACCATGGCAAATATCTCCCCAGCGGATTAGGTGTTTGTGTGTGTCGCTGGAAACGGTATCTTTTCTGAAAGATTACTACCTAAATAAGAATGCTCTGGAGATCCTAATGCGGAAATAAAAGGATGGTTCTGTCAACCCTGGTGTCTCTTTTAAGGAAGAGAAATGCAATGCTCTGTGCTTTCTCTCTTCTCTTGATCTCCCTCTTCCCTGCTCCATCTCCTTCTTTCTCTCAGTGTTTCCAGTGCTCAAACTGTCAGAAAGCCCTCAAATCTTAGCACTCAGCCTGGAGAGCTCTGGGCCGTGCATGCTGGAGAGGCTGTGACATATTTACATATTTTAAGGAGAATGAGCCACAAGTGGTCTCAACAGGGACATGGTGGGGTTTTTCATTTTCTAAGGCAACGTTGCCTATTCCTGGAAACAATTAGAGAGCTTCACAATGGCCCCCTGCAAAATCACAGTGACAGGAAAATGGAAGGACAGAGGAGGGGGCCCTGTAGGAGACAGCTTCTCCCAGCACCAGCAATGAGGGAGGTGGGGTGACCGCTGCAGAGGACGCCACCCAGGGCCTCTCCACAGGAGCAGCAGCCTTCTGCCTTTTCAGATGGACAGGGCTTGAGGAAAGCTGTGTCATGCTGTCGGCTCACACCATGAAGTGTGGAGAAGGCAGACTAGCTTGGCCAGCTACCTCCCAGCTAGGACAGCACTGAGTTCAGGAAACAATAGGGGATTTATCTTTTTTTTTAAAGGTAGATACAGTATGTGGGCACCTCCCATAAAGTAAAATTAGCATAGCATTTCCCTTTAGTGCTGTGCTCAGGAAATATGACAATGTGGTTTTGACAAGGTGGCCCAGAAGGTTTGGAAGCTGGTGGCCCCTCTAGGATTGCATGCCCTCCATCCAAGCACCGTGCTGGTCCCTCGTGGGCATTATTGATCATTCTTCCCATTGTTCAATGGACTAGATGGAGGTTGATCTTGAAGCTGGAGGAGTTTGGTATTTTAGCTTTGGGTCTTTGTTGTTATTTCGTTCTCGCATCGAGGCCATACAGCTTGGGGGTGGCGGAGATGGGATGACCCTATCCCCTCCTCCAGTGTCTCAGGCACAGGAATCTACCTGCACAAACTCTGCAGGATGCCCCTCATCCCACTGCAGGCACAGGCGTCCTGGGATAAGCCTGTCCCCTCCTCCAGTGTCTCAGGCACAGGGATCCACCTGCACAAACTCTGCAGGATGCCCCTCATCCTACTGCAGGCACAGGCATCCTGGGATAAGCCTGTCTCCTCCTCCAGTGTCTCAGGCACAGGAATCCACCTGCACAAACTCTGCAGGATGCCCCTCATCCCACTGCAGGCGCAGGCATCCTGGGATAAGCCTGTCCCCTCCTCCAGTGTCTCAGGCACAGGAATCCACCTGCACAAACTCTGCAGGATGCCCCTCATCCCACTGCAGGCGCAGGCGTCCTGGGATAAGCCTGTCCCCTTCTCCAGTGTCTCAGGCACAGGAATCCACCTGCACAAACTCTGCAGGATGCTCCTCATCCCACTGCAGGCACAGGCGTCCTGGGATGAGCCTGTCCCCTTCTCCAGTGTCTGAGGCACAGGAATACAACTGCACCAACTCTGCAGGATGCCTCTCATCCCACTGTATCCTGCAGAGCCCTGCTCATCCCAGAGTGTCCCCAGACCTTCACCAGGCTCTCAAGCAATGCTCAGCAAGGGAATGCATAAATCATTTCACCAGGATCAGAATCTGAGAGCTCCTAGTGGGCTCAGGGTGTTACTCCTCAGGGCTAACACTTCATCCCCAAAGTGGATAGTGCCAGGAGAAGTCCTTTCAAAGCTGTGCATCCTGGGAGCTGTCCGAGGTGCTGAAATAGACACTATTAGGACTTCCATAGAGGCCAAAGAAAGGTCCCTCTTACAGGGTGTTATGATCAGATATAAAATGACCCCTGAAGAACTCAGGATTGATAAAGTTATGTCATGAAGGTTTGAATCTCATTAGTAGATAAATTCATTGTAGTGGATTTATCTGGCTGGTGGCCAGGGCCAGTAGGGTGTGGCTAGAGAAGGTGGGTTCCTGGCAGTGTGGCCTTGGGGATTACATATGGCTCCTCCTCCCCTTGCTTGCTCTCTCTTTTGCTTCTGGCCTCCATGATGTGAGAGCTAAGCCTTGCACCTCTTTGCTTCCTGCCGCCAGATCCTGAGATCTGCAGTTCCCAGCCTCACAATGGACTGAACCCCAAATCTCCAACAAAACCATGAGCAAGGAAATCTTCCCTCCTCTAAGTTGTGGGGTCAGTTATCTTGGATTGTAGCAGTGGGAATGCTGACTAAGAAACTGGTTTCTGTTGGCCCTGAATGTCACCCATGCCTTAGTGCTGTAGCCCCACATGCACTCAGTTCAGTGCCAGGGGGGACAATAGTGTGACCAGGGTCTTGGATTTCTTACCTCCAGATTAAAGGTGAGTTATAACTTAGACAGGGATTATCAAAGAAGGTTTAACCAAAGAGGTAGTTACTGAAGCCAAAACCAAAATGATGAGAAAGATCTGGTGTTCCAAGTGATCCCAGGCAGGGCAAACCACCGGAGGAGGACTCTGAGGTGGGGTGTGGGGCCAGCTGGGGATGTTTGAGACTGAGAATAGGCCATGGTTGATCTGGGTCTCAGTGGATAGGCAGAAGGGTTGATGGAGTGAGGTTGAAAGGTAGCCAGAAGATCTCAATGACCATCCAGGGGACAATGTCCATAAAGAGCAGAGCAATTACTTTAGTCAAAGAGGATAAGTGAGTGGCCACAGAAGATGTCTAATATCATTATTAACAAATATAGCTATCTCCAAATCATCACCTATTAATTTATTTGTTCATCTCATTTTCTCTCTTCCTTAGAAGACAACAATCTGCATGAAGGGAAGAGAAATATCCCTCCTTGCGCCCACCATTCCTGGGGAAGCACTGGTCTTTGTCCCCCTCAATAAACACTTCCTGCATGCAGAAAGAGAGCAAATCACCTGGGACCCAGGCAGTAAAGACAAAATCATTTCTGGTCCATGGCTCAATCATGAAATTGAAGTGTGTGGGATGACTATCAGGGAAGATGGCAGGGGAGGGGAGTCATAGGGAAGAAAAACTTCCCCCAAGCCCATGGCTCTTCTCTCTCAGCTACAGCCTCTTCTTGATTATAAGAGCAGGAAAAGTTAATTTGTGCGGATTTTTTCTCCCCAACCCTGCCTCTACGAGTATCATCAATAATTTAGTGCAATCTTTCTTCTGATTAGTGCAAGTTATTTATAACAAAGTCATTATCTAAACAATTCACTACATTTGGGGCATTACATGTACTGCATGCCTAATTTTCCTTCCATGGAAACTACCGCATCCATATCATTATCGGGGCACATGATGCACAGCCCCACTCGTTCTTTATAACTCTTGGTGGTCATCCTACTTGGTCATCCTACTCTGTTTTGCTTCTGGCCTCCATGATGTGAGAGCTAAGCCTTGTACTCTCCTTCTCTCCACTTTTTGCTGCCAGATCCTGAGATCTGGACAACCACAGGTTGTTCCAAAAGTAGTTCTCATATATACACATTGACCCATAAGGAGTAATTGGGGGCTATCAGCAACATCGTCTGGCCATAGTCCTGACCTGGCATAGAACAGATGTTTAGTGATGATTTGATAAATGAAAGAAGGAGTTTATCAATCACATGCTTTCTGCCAGGAACTGCAGCAGGCATTGGGATTTGGGCTGGACATGATCCACTGACGTCATCAATGTGGGTCATGCTGTTATAGGAGAGGGTGAGATCTCTTATGATAGAAATAAAATGACTGGCAGAATAATCTGAATTTAACAAGAAAGGTACAGTTGCCCCTCCATATCCTCAGGTTCCCCATCCATAAAGCCAACCATTCACGGATATTTTAAAAATATTTTTAAATGCATCTGTAACTGAACACGTATGGACTTTTTTCCTAGCCACCGTTCCCTAAACAATATAGCATAACTATTTACATAGCATTGCCATTTTATGAGGTAGTATAAGTAATCTAGAGATTATTTGAAGTATACAGAAGGATGTGCACAGGTTACATGAAAATACTGTATCAGTTTTCATAAGAGACTTGAGCATCCTCAGGTGTGTGTGTGTGTGTGTGTGTGTGTGTGTGTGTGTGTGTTTTACTGGGGATTGAACCCAGGGGCATTCTACTTCTGAGCTATACCTCCAGCCCTATTTAATTTTTTTTCTTTTCAACAAGGTCTCTAAGTTTCAAAGGGCTTCACTAAGTTTCTGAGACTGGCCGCGAACCCACAATTCTCCTGTCTCAGCCTCCCAAGTACTAGGATTACTAGCATGCACTGCCATTCCAGGCTCCAGTACCCTCAGATTTTGGTATTTTCAGGGACTTTGGAACCAATCCCCACTGCATACCAAGGGATGACCATACAGAGCGGTACAAAGGAAAGATTATGAGCATTGTGAGAATCTTGTCTTGCTGTTCTCTCCTGTATTCTCAGTAAAGAAAGGTGTGTGGTTTGTATATATGAATTAAAAAATGTTAGTCACATGCATAATAATCACAGCTTACCTTTTATCAGAAAATTCTACCTGGACTTTGAACATTGTCTATCTTGACTATTTTAATTAGTCAGGTTGTTTAGAATAGCTTTAGATTTACAGGAAAATTGAGAAGACAGAGTCTCCATACACTGTACCCAAGATCTAGTTCTCTTTTATTAACATCAAACATTATCCACATTTTTACTTCTTACCCAGTGTCCCTGTTTCTGTTCCTGGGTCCCCTCCAGAACACCACATTGCATTTGGTCATCAGGTCTTCTTAGGGTCCTCTTGGCTATAACTCTGCTTCTGAATTTCCTTATGTTTTATGATCATGACAGTTTTGAGGAGTGCCTGTAACACCATCCAGCACTCTTGTAGTCAGCCCTATGATTGGGCCATATGGTAAGACGATCTCTAGCTTTGTAAGAAACATCCAAACTCTCTTCCAAAGTGACTGCCCCATTTCGCATTCCTAGCAGCAGGAAATGAGAGGTCATACTGCCCCACACCCTCAGCTGCATTTGGTCTTGTCAGCAGTCTGGATTTTAGTCATTCCATAGGTGTGTGGTGCTATATCAATGTTTTAATTCATAGTTTTCTGATGAAAATGGTGTGAGCGTATTTTCATATGCCTACTTGCTGTCTGTGTATCTTTATTTGGGGGATGTCTATTACAATCTTTTACTCACCTCATTAGTTTGGTTGCTTTTCATTGCTGAGTTAAAAAAGCACCTTGCACAAAATATACAAAGTTCTGTATCAGATCTGTGGCTTCCAAATATTTCTCCTCTCTCCAGTTTGCCTTTTCATTATCGTAACAGTGGCTTTTACAAATGTTTTTAATTTCTTCAAAGTATAATTTACCAACTTTGTTTCATGAATCATATTTTATTGCTATGTCAAAAAAATTCATTTCTAAAACCCACAGTCACCTAGATTTTATCCTATGCTTTCTTCTATATATTTTATAGAACTCCACTTCATTTTTAGACCTACAATACATCTTGAGTTAGTTTTGTGACAGGAAAGGCCTTTATTTAAATTTTTTTTGAATGTGTGTGACCAATTATTTTAGCACCATGGGTCAAAAAGACTATCCTTTGTCCACTAAATTGTCTTTGCTCCTTTGTCAAAAATTAGTTGCCTGTGTTTGTGTGGGTCTATTCCTGAGTTCCTATTCTGTTTCACTGGTCTATACATCTACTCCTTCACCAATACTGATCTGTCTTGATTATCGCTTTATAGTAAGAATTCAAGTTTGGTATTGTCAGTCCTCCAACTTCATTCTTATCTAGTATTGCATTGGCTATTTTGCTTTTGATGTAAGATTTTATATAAAATTTAAAATCAAATTTGATATAAATTTATGTAAAATCAAAGTAATATAAAATATATTCAATGTGTTTATATATAGTCAATATAAATAATCAATATACTATCAATGTATTATCAATATAAAATTAATATCAATATAATGGTCAATATAATAATATATCAATATAAAATCAACATATTATCAATATAAAATGATATAAAATCAAATTTGATATAAAATTTAAAATCAGTTTTTCAATTTCTGCAAGATAAAGTATAAATGAATGATTGAATAAATAAACCTAGAGAAGAGACAAATATCTACAGGGAAAAAAAATTTAAATTTCTAAACATTCTACCCTCAAGAAGGTAGAGCTTGTAAGTGTGAGCTATGCATAGTAATGTCCTACCAAATAGAATAGAAAGTAGGAGAAATGATTTTATAGTACCAAAACTTAAGAAAAAAGCACTCCCTCAGCCAGGGGATGGAGATCAACACAGACAGCCCTGAGTCAGGCTGATGAAAACGCACACGCCATGATGGGGTGAGACCCACATCACGCTCTGCAATCTTCCTTCCAAGCACCCGCAACCCAGGTGTAACCATGAGGAAACAACAAAATCAGACAAACCAGGCTCGAAGGGCATTCTAAAAAATCCCCAACCAGTACTTCTCAAAACTGTCAAGGCCATCAAAAACAAAGAAAGTCCGAGAAACTCCATCCCTCTAGCGGAGCCCGAGGAGATTTGATAAAACATGTGTTGTCCTGATTGGGATGCTGGGGCAGTAAGAAGGATTTGGATGAAAATTAAGTGGAGTTCAGCTAATCATAGTGCATTCAATCTGGGTCCACTGTCTGGGACAAATTAGCCTACTAAGGTAAGACATTGACATCCAGGAAAACAAAGTACTCTGTGGTAGTACATGGGACTCTAATAATCTTTGCAAATTTTCAGTAAATTTAAAGTGATTTTGTTTAAAAAATAAATGCGTGAGAAGCTGGGGCTGAATTCCTCCTAGCTGGAATTCTAGGAGTCTCTGGATGACCTGTCCTGAGTTGCTAGAAAGCTGGGAATCTATGCTCCGATTCACACCTGCCCCTGGCTGGGGGGCACTGTGGGAGGTGACCCCAGCACCACCCACCGGGGCACACACAAGCTGAGAGGAAGGACAAGGTACATTGGAGCAGCCAGAGCCAGGACTTTGGGCAGGGAGGACTATCTTGGCCACACACACTCACTGGGGTGGCCTGGCCCTCTTCTGTTCCTCTCCTCCCTTTGCAGGTAAGGGGCAGCCCTGCTGTTTCTGAAATCTCTACAGGGAAGAACTTTCAGAAGATAACTGGGCTTTTGTCTCCCCCCCCCACCCCTGTACCAGCATACCCATTGAGAAAACATGACCCAAATTACATCTTGTAGAAACCTTATCATCATGTGCATGTCAAAGCCACACTGTTCAGCTTTCTGCTGGAGTTTGAAGTAACCCCAGGCTCCCCTTAGCAGACAATTGTCCTTCCCTCCAGCTCTGCAGCTCAGGACCCGGGAAGGGGGAACCCCAGCCCATTGACACCTGCCCCAGGCCACCTGATGGATTTACCTACCTGAGCAGGGAGGTAGCAGCGATTCCCAGACTAATTATCGCCGGCTTCTCTGGCTGGCACATTACACCATGTCGAGCAGGTGCCGTGCTGTCCCGCTGTTGTCTTACATGACAGAACCGACGGGCTTTGTTCTGAAGCAAATCATAGAGACCCTGTGGTTAAAAGGGCAGCTTGCGGCTCTTGAGGGAACAGAGTTGTGGCGGAAAGAACGTTCCCTTCTCAGGAAAATGTCAAGTGACGATGTTAGAAGGGAAAGTGGAAGCAAATTTTAGCTCTCAGAAAAACAAGAAATTCAGGATGGAAACGCCAACTTTTTCAAGATAATCAAGTCTTGCTCTGAAGCTCCAAGCTTGATCTACATGCAAAAGCCATGCTACACACCAGCATGGTATTTCCAACTGCCCGAAGAAACCTTCAGTCTGACCATCCATCACTTTCTGGCTTCTTTTAGTCTCTCTATCTCTCTTCACAAATGTGTTAATGATTTATGAGCCAACGACCCCAAATTTCTACTCATTTATTCCCTCTTCCAATCTACCCTGTTTGTCTTGAAATTGTGCTTTGTTCAAACTGTTCCAGCTTTGGCTCTTGGGATCTGTTTTGGTTGGCTCCCATGTCTCTTTGAGATACTCCCATCAATGTGGGATTTTTAAGTTTTATTTTGTATGTATGTATGTATGTATGTATGTATTGATACTAAAGGTTGAACTCAGGGGCACTCTACATCCAAGCTACAGCCCCAGCCCTATTTTATTTTTTATTTTGAAACAGCATCTTGCTAAGTTGCTGACGCTGTCCTTGAACCTGTGATCCTCCTGTCTCAGCCTCCCAAGTATAGGTGTGCACCACCACACCCAGACAAGTTTTCTTTTTTGAGCACTTCCTACTTTCTGGCATGACCAGACACTGCAGGGTCATCTTATGATCCCTGTCCTAATCCTAGTGGTGCCCAGGTCTATCATACAGCCCTGCTTTCTTTTACTGAGGCATGCTGCCAGTAGCAATTGGGTTTCCCTCTTTCTATTGGGGTGTCTTTGCTTCTAGGCACTCTCGGCCAATAGAGCAAGGTGTGTGTGTGTGTGTGTGTGTGTGTGTGTGTGTGTGTGTGCACGTGCATGTGTGTATAGTTAGTATACACCCTTTCTATACACCTATCTATTAATATTTCTATATGGGACCATCTGTATCTATAGTATGATGTCTCCTAGTCTAATCCACCACCATATGGATCACTCCAGCATCCTTCCCTTCATTTCTGTAATTTCCAACCTCAATGAACAGCCACCAGCTCCCACCATCTGTCCTCCATATGACTGTCTTGTCCCAGTGTCCATGCATAGTGGACTAAGAGTGGCTAACCATACTCCCATGCCCACCTCCCTCCCTGTCTCACATCCCGGAGTCCTGCTGGTGTTTCCCAGGACCACCTACCATATAACCTACATGCACCAAATCCTCCTCTCAGGCCCTACCTCCAGCCCCATCCTAAGGCTGCACACCTTGGGCCAGGAGGATTTCCAGGCCATCTTCCAGTTCCAGGGCGAGCTGAAGTTCTGTCTTGACACTTCTTGATCTCCCTGTGGACCTCATCTTCCCTGCAGGCTGGTTGGGGAGTGGGCTCAGACAGGGCCACTAGGTTTCCTCAGATTGGAGCTGGGAAGACATCTCTAGCTGTGTGGTACCCTTCAACCCACACTTTCTTCTTGTGCCATATACCCTTGTTATGGTTAGATATCCAATATCCCCTAAAGAGCTCATGTATTGAAGTTCAGAGTTGATGTCATTAAAACATGAGGGTTGTCATCTCATCAGTGGATAAATCCATTGTAATGGATTTACTGGGCAGTAACCTAGGCAGGTGGGGTGTGGCTGGAGTGGGTGGATCCCTAGGGGTGTGGCCTCGGGGACTGTGCTTGTGCCTTGCTTGTTTGCTCTCTCTTGCTCCCAGCCTTCATGATGTAAGAGCAGAGCCCTTTCTCTCTCTCTCTTCCTCCCCTCTGCCCTGCCCTGAGATCCAGAGACCTGGCCTGACATGGGCTGAACCCAATAATCTCCAAAAACTGTGAGCAAATAAATCTTCCCTCCTTCCTGTAAGTTGTGTGGTCAGTTGTCTTGGATTATACCAGTGAGAATGTTGACTTAGACAACCCTTGTCCAGAATAGCCCTGACACTGCACCCATGCCAGGCCCAGGAACCCAAGTGGCTCCTGACTTCCTCCTGGCATCTCATCCTTCTGCTGAGCTCTGGATGGTCCCTGGTCCCAGGTCGCCTCTCTGCACAGCACAGTCTGTGGCTCCTTCAAAATCTCCCCCACTCTGGTTCCTGCAAACCCCTCTCTCCTTTGTTGCTTTGCTCATATTCATTCTCCTCCCACCCACCCCCTCCCATCCACACCACCGTCTACACCCACCCGCCTTTCCTCCAGGTTCTGCCACAGCCTCCCCTGACTGACCCCACCCTGAGCAGTTCTCACCCCTTTTCTTCTGCACTGACCCAGCAAGTCCTGGTGCCCCGTGCTCCTGTGCTCATGAATGGTGACAGGTGTTTCATCTGGGCGCTCTCAGATCCAGGGGAAGTAACGACGTGGAGAACTCTGAGGCTGCTTTCGAGCTGATGCCTCTGTGAAAGGTCTCTGTGACTTGGCCAACAGCCACTAAGTGGCTGTTATTTGGCATCTAGCTCAAATTGCTCCATGTCCCATTTTTTAAAAATTGTTTTGACAAACTTTTATTGGTGCATTGTAGTATCACATCATAAATGTAGTTCAGAATGATAGTGATAGACATGCACACAGCACTTGGTGAGCTTCCCCTGCTCTCTCCCCACTCCCTCTCCTTACCCATACATGATATTGAGATTGGCATTGGTAACTTCACATATGTACATAAGGTCAGCGGAAGTGTCTCCTTCATTAATTCAGTCTCCCCTGGACCCACTCCATTGCTCCACTGGTGTTTCTTCTCCATTGTCTGAAGTCCTTCTTCTATCCTGATTACTCCCTAAGGTTCTATATATGAGAGAAAATATGGGATTAGCCAGTCACAGAAAGTAAAGGGTCATATATTTTCGCTCCACATCCCATTTAACCCCAACTCTAGTTATATGATGTCCTATTATGCTGGCCGTTCTCTAGCCATATTTTCTCCTCCTACGTGCCTGATTAATCCACTTAGACTTAGATTCACTGATGTGAGCTTAACTCTAAGGGCTGAGGTTCAAGTCTATGCCTATGAAGGGGAGTGTGTGAACCAACATGACTATCTCCACTCAACTGGCTGGACGCACTTCTGTCTCAGCTGGTGGCCTACTGATGGCCAGGCGTAGAGGGCTTTATACCCTCTCCCATCCCAGGACAGCAGAAAACTCTCCTGCACCACAGCACAGTGCCTCTTCAAGTATCTAGCCAACTTTCTTTAAAGTCACAAAGCATATCAGGAGGGAACAAATGTGTGCGCTTGATTCTTAGAGGACGTTAAGCTCAGCTGCTCTGGCCACATGTGAATGAAGTTTCTCAATCCAGCACCATCTCTGCTCAGAAAAATTTGATGTTGTTTTTTTTCTTTTTTAACATTGTAGAATAAAACACACCCCATTCCATCCTTTATTAAAATGAAGGCTTTAGTGGAAGAAAATGATAATTATCCAATACATTCTAAAGGCTTTGCTGAGCTTCTATTGTGGTTTGTGAGATGTGATTAATGACGATGTATTAAATATTAAAGCCAACGTAGGACTTAATTCAAATTTATAGGGCAGCTTTGCTTAATTTACTGTCTATCACACAATTTTCTTTACAGATAACTTTGAGCATGGTGCATAAATAATAAAGCAGGCCTATATCCCTCAATTGTTTTACCGTAGCCCGTGTTAAAATCGAACATGCTGACATTTAATTTTCACTAGAATCTGTGTCCCTTTCTTTCCTTTATTTCTCATGCCCTTCGCTTGGACTACCTTATAATTCTACCATGACTTGGTGGGTTCAAGTTTCGAAGTGGGAGACAGTTTTCCAGGGTGTCCGTCGTAACCTTGAGCACTTTCCTGCTGGGCTGAGGGTCAGTACTGAGCAAGAGAGCGTTCCTAAGAATACTCAAAGATGTCAGGGAAACAAGAATTTAGTGCCTCTCCTCAGGCTGCTGCAAGAATCTGGCCTCTATTAATGAATGCTATTGCTACTCAATTCAGTTTCATTTCAAAGTTTCCACATAGTGGGTCCATCCATCAGGTCTCCGGTGGAGGACAAGAGCAACTATGGCAGATTCTGAGGGCTCTCCCCATCAGGGAGCAACAGTAACCTTGGAGTTTGTCTCTTATTAGGAAGGTTGGAAAGACTAAAGCTGGGTGCCTCCATTGCTGGATGTTTAATTGACGAGACCCACTCCTCAGCCTGGGCTATTTGACCAAAATCTCTGGAGAGAGGGTTGCAGGACTTGCTGACAGGTCCAGTGGTTGCAGTATGGTGACTCTCTGACCAACCCTGGAAATGGCTGGATGGAAGGAAATGATCCCTCCAGCCACCAAGGGGTTGCTGGTCTTTAATGCAGGAAGATGGTACTCTGCTCTGTCCATCGCCCCCTGCATCCTCCGTGCTTAGCCTTGTTAGACGTGAGATGTACTTTTGTAGCATGGATAAAGAGGAGACTGAAGGAGACAGGGAAGAAGAGTGGTTCCTGCTCATCTTCTGCAGGTGCCTGTAGAAGTCGGGCTGTGCTGTCTGCCTCCTCTGGGCCTTGCACTTCTGAGGCCCTGAGATTCCCTGGCCCTGCCCAGATCTTGAGGGCAGAGTGAAGACCTAGAGATCATGCCTTCCCCCGACTCCATCCCTACAGTGACCATGGAGAAGATGACACACGGCCCTTCTGATCAGAACTTGGCCCCAATTCCTCCCATCACTCATGCATTCTCTCATTCATAGGCAACATGCATGTATTGAGCACCTACTCTGTCCTAGGCTCTTGCTAGGCAGAGAATATGAGTGAGCATCCTGGTCCTACGCTCCTGGAGCCAGCAATGTTGTCAGGAAAATGGGCATTAGATGACTTCCAAAGGGTGAACCACAGCAGGAGGTTCTGCCTGGGGTAAGCTCAGGATGAAGAGGGGCTGGCCGGGCAGGAAGATGGGCCCAGAGAGATGGAGAAGACATGGGGGAACCCTTGATCCAGAGAGCACCACTTTAGGGACTGAAAGGAGCCAGTGAGACCATGGCCGGGGCCGAGGGTGACGAGGTCTCAGAGTGCAGTGGTCGGTGGGGCTCCTGGCAGGCCTTTGAACCCTGAGCTGAGGAGTTGGCTAACCTGAGTCTCAGGTCCCTGTGGTGTGGTGGGATGAATGATCATGGAAGAGAGTAGGAGTGGAGCCATAGGGAGAGAGCCCGGGAGGAGGCTGCACCCTCCCACAGCTCAGACTGGAAAGAGGCTCAACTAGTCCCCTACATGAGCTCCCTCATGCCCCTCCCCCTGGTCCACACACCCAGGACCTACTTAGCTTTGTTGCCACGGCTGCCACTGGTGACCACAGGTTCCTGATTCTGGAGAACTGGTCTTGGCTATTGGCAGCTGCCTCCCTCAGGGCTCCTGGCTTCCACAGCACACAGACAAGCAGGGGAAGCTGCAGGCGAGGGAGGCCAGCCCTGTGCTGATTCAGGCCCAGAGCTCCTGCAGGATCAGGCTGACACTGGGCTCCAGCTGAGAGCTCATCCAGGCTCAGCTCTGACTCCAGCCCCACCCCACTCCCCATCCCTTCTCCCGAGTGCTCCAGAGGGCAAGCTCAAGCAACCTAGACCCATCTCTAGCATGTAGCAGCTCTGTGACCTTGGGCAGGTCTGTGAACCCGGGAAGATACCCTGGAAGATATCTCCAATCTGCACCATGTTTGTGGTCTCTAAACTATCTGCACACAGCCTGGCTCTCCTGCTCCTCATAATACCACCACCAAGTATTTCAGAAAAGTAGGGATTGTCACCTCTGAACACATAGAGGTCACATCACAAGGGACAGGGCTCCAACCTCCTACAGGATAGAGCCAGGCATCTGCTCAGCCCTCCAGGGGTGGTTCCAGGCTCCCCACTGCAACCTGTCCACCTACCAAGGAGGCTGTGAGTGTTGTGAGCTCTCCAGGGAGAGCTCTGGTCTGCCCACTAGACCCCTGTCCACCTTCTAGGGCAGCTGCGAGTGTCGTGGACAGCCAAACTAAATCCAGGAGATCACAATGCCCAGCAGGAACATTGGTATAATACTTGTTCCTCCCATAACAAGAACAGAGACAAAAATGCCAACCAAGAGGATAACACTGGAGGACACTTTTCCAACAGCAGGAGGCTCAGGGGCTGTGGTTTCTGCGTGTCCCATCCCGCTAAGCAATCTTGCATACACCATCATAGGCGAGTGCTGCTGGAAATTACATAATTGATTGGCTTTGCAATGATAGAAATGTCTTTGCACTTGCTTCCCTCCTGAGCTCCCTGGGGAGAAAAATACCTTAAGCAAAGAGATCCAAATTTGGGTAATTATCCAAGAAGCCAAAGGGGACCCGCTGGCACATCCAGCTCCGGCTGTTAGAAGGCCGGCAGGAGCCACCGGGCAGCTCTGTCCTTTCCTCCGCACTTCTCTCCGGGCATTTCAACTTCGCTGTGTTTCTTGTTGCTTCTGTCAGGTCTGGTCCTACCTCGGTTCATTAAGAACATGGCTCTAATGAGGCCAAGACAGACACTGCGTTCCAGGGCCTGGTGCTTAGTCTCTGAGCAAACAGCACCTGCCAAGAGACCATCTCCTCCTCCCCTTCTCTTCCTCTCAGGGCCTCTTTCCTTTTCCCTTTCCTTCCCTCCTCTCTTCTTCTAGCCCTCTTTCTCCTCCTTCTCCTCCCCCTCCTCCTCCTTTTGCTTAATTTCCTCTTCCTTTTCCTCCTCTTCCTCTTTTTCCTCCTTCTCCTCCTTTTCTTCCTCTTCCTCTTCCTTTTCCTCCTCTTCCTCCTCTTCCTATTCCAGAATCTCCACTTCCCTTCAGTATCTGCATCACCATCACCCCCTGCTATTGTGTTTTTACTAAGGGCCAACATATATTCATTCATTCCAACCACCCTTTGCTGTCGATTTAATTACACCCTTTATACCTGCTGTTCTGAGTTGTCATGCACCTTGTCCAAGGTCACAGAGCTCCTAAGTGGATGAGTCAAACCTCAGACTTGGCTCCAGGCCTACCTAGATGCACAGTTCTGCATGTCCTGGAACCCACTCCACTGTCACAATCAAACAACAGCCTAACAAGCCATTTTCTCCATTCTGACTTTTAAATCATGCTCACTCTCTTATGGACTGTTGTTGGCATTTGCCTGGAGCTGGGGGTTGGATGTGTTCAGCCCTGATACCACAGACATTCCCTCTTCTGTTTATTTCTTAGATTCACCAGCCCTTTTCCTACTTCCGGGGCTCAGCATTCTTATGGCTGTGACCCGAAATACCTGACAACCACAACTTAGAAGAAGAAAGATTTATTTGCTCCCAGTTCTGCAGGCTTTGGAGGTTTCAGTCCATGTTAGGCCAGGTCACATCTGCGGAGCTCAGAGCATGGCAGTGGGAAGCAGAGAGAGCTTGCTATCAGCTCATGGCAAAAGGGGAGAAAGAAGAAAGAGAGAGATAGAGGAAAGAAAGAAAGAAAGAAAGAAAGAAAGAAAGAAAGAAAGAAAGAGGAAGGAAGGAAGGAAGGAAGGAAGGAAGGAAGGAAGGAAGGAGAAAGAGAGAGAGAGAAAGAAGAAAGAAAGAAAGAGAGAGAGAGAAAGAAAGAAAGAGAGAGAGAGAGAAAGAAGAAAGAAAGGGAGAGAGAGAGACAGAAAGAAGAAAGAAAGAAAGAGAGAGAGAGAAGAAAGAAAGAGAGAGAAAGAAGAAAGAAGAAAGAAAGAAAGAAAGAAAGAAAGAAAGAGAGAGAGAGAAAGAAAGAAAGAAAGAAAGAAAGAAAGAAAGAAAGAAAGAAAGAGGGAGGGAGGGAGGGAGGGAGGAAGGAAGGAAGGAAGGAAGGAAGGAAGGAAGGAAAGAAAGAAAGAAAGAAAGACAGAAAGAAAGAAAGAAAGAAAGAGGAGGGGGTGAGGAACACATAAAGCCTCCAAAGCCACACCCCCAGGGACCCACCTCCGAGCATGGCTGCTTCAAGAACCTGAGATCCAACAGACATGGTACTTTCAAACCACAGCATTGGCCTTGCACTTGGGCCGCTCTGCAGCTGCCAGGCTTCTTCACTGTCAGCCTGGCCTGATGGCCCGTCTCCTTGTCATCCCTGTCATCCTCCAGCACTGTGCCCTGCTCTTTCCTGATTCTCACCCAGCCTGCTATGTTGTAGGCACCTACTTGCTGCCCCTGTGCTCCAGAGAAGAAGCGTCTCTTCTGTATTCACCAGTGCAGGCAGCACCTGGCCCAGCCTCTGGCACTGAGGAGGTGACCTCTACACAGGCCTTAAATTAATGTACTGAGGATGAAAACATAATCCTAAGCCTTATCTCGATGCTTCTTAAATGCTCATCTCTCTAGCTCCGCCCCTTCTGGAGTTTCTGGCTTCCCATTGCAGTGACATTTTTTTTTTTAATTTTGGCTGTGGCAATGGTCTTTTATTGTGGTTTCATGTTTGCAGCGTGGGGCAGACAGAATGCAAAGCTTTTGTGTTCACCTGGGCCCATGGTTCAGTGGGACAAGCTCATGGACATTGTACCACAGCGAGTGTGAGTCAAACCCAGGTTCTGCTTCTTCCCTTCAAAATCGCTGCCCCCACAAAGTGCCTCTGGATCCCCATGTGTCCACAGATCCCAGCTCCTCCTCTGTCAAGGGGCCAGGGACATGTCTCAGCTGGTTCTCGATATGATGGGAACAGACCTCTGAGCCAGGTCTAGCATCGTTGAGGGTGAGGGAGCTAGAGAGACCATGTGTCAGCATGCTCTAATTCCTAGTGTTTTACAAGGGACTATAACATCTGAGGAGGGAAGCTCTTGCTTAAAAAAAGAGGCATAGAGAGTTAGCTTAACATTTTTGGCTGAAGGGAGCAAACATCCCAGCTATGCAGAGTTCTGGCTACAAGCATGCACACTGAGGCGCTTATGTGACGAGCCTCAGGCAGTAAGGGTCAACACCAAGAAAAGACTGGGCGACACAGGGAGGCTGTGACCACGCAACTCTCAGATGTTAAGAGGGGGACATGAAGTGTGGGTCAGATGGTCATGGCAGACAGGGCTGGGAGGTCACCTGAAGGCATTGCATGGGCCAGAGAGACAGGACAGAGGCAGGCTTGGCAAGGCTGCGGGTGCTCTCATCCTTTCTCCATGGACCCAGGTCCCAAACACTCCAACTCACAAGTTAGAGTGTTTTTGCCATTTCAGGGGAAAAAATGGGGGGATAATGTACCAAGATCAGACTCGTTCTTAGCATTAGGGTTAGCTCCCCAGGGACCAAGTGCTCTACTGGTCCTCAATGCCAGTCTTGACGTCAGCCTTTCTGGTCTCACTTCCCCAGGGCTGCCGCCCCTGGAACCACCTCTACCTGCCCCCGAAGATTCGATTTCAGAGTCTCTTGCTTGAGATCCACTTGGCTCCCAAAGAAGCCACATTCTCTACAGATCCTAGTGAGTCCCTGGTGGTCACAGCCTGCAGCCACCTACCCACACTGCACCCCCGGTCTCCTGTCCAGCACTGCTGCAGGGAACAGCTCTCCAGCACAAGGCAAACTGGGCAGGCACTGGGGGGATCTGCTGCCCAGAGGGAGGGTCCCTACCTTTTCTCCTGCCTGTCCCAAAGGGAGAATGAATGGAGGACCCCTCCCTGTGCTGGACAGTTGTCAGGAGGAGCCTCCTGGGAGCAGTTGGGTGGATGTGCTGCACCCCAGGTACTAACTACCGCCCATGCTGACTCTGAGCCCACTTCCGCTGTGTGGATCTGAGGGTGAGTTGCAGGGTCTGAGTTCACATCTCCAAAGCTTCTATTTCTAAGACAAGGGAAGCTTCTTAAGTGTGTCCAGAAGTTTGATTCAGACCCATTCCTACATTCATCGTGATGGGGAGGATAGGTTGCCACATACATTCACAGTCTCTAGGGCTGAGCAGGAGCCTCTGTGAATGTGGACCGAGAAAAGCAGCAACTTCACAGGAGAGGAGGGACTCTGGGTGAGCAAAGCTGGGCGTGCTACCCAGGTAGGACGGCTCCCTAGTCCCAACTCTCACCCCCGGATGCACCTGCCCAGGGCCTCTCTGCACTCAAGTTCTGCAAAGACATCTCACCATGTAATTACAGCCCCGTGTGCATCCTGCGGAGAGGGCTGCTCCTGGGCACTAGGTGTACGCACAATGGTAAGGGCTTGACATCATTTAATTTCCAGATTAAAGCACAGCCCCTAAATTAAATGTGCTTTGCAGGCTGGAAACCTTGATTAAGAGACTTTTCAAAATTGAACATTGGCAGAGCAATGTGATGTCGAACACAGCTTCATCTAATAATTCCAAGAGATGGAGGGGCCTCAGCTCCATCGCTTAACCTCACCAGGAGAAGGGTTCTTCCCTCTGATAAAGGTCGCACGTCCTGGTAACCCTCATCAGGGTCCTGGCGTTCTGAAAGGTCAGCGTGATGAGATGAGGGATTAATGTTTAAATTCACAGAGACCATGTGCAAGGAAAAGGTACCAGAGGCTGACTCTGAGAAGAATGGATATTTTTGAAAAATAAATATCATCTTGGGTCATTTCTGGCTCTGAAGACAGACTGATGTACTGCAGACCATCCCCATGCACTTCGGGTCCAAGCCCATTACAGAGATCCAATCCCTGTGGCTCCTCCCTGTGGCTCTTTCCTGTGGCTCGAGCTGGGCCAGGCTCCAGGGACGGCAAACTTTGATGCTCTTCAAAAGCACAGACTCCAGCTCATCCCATGACCTTCAGAGCGACCTTGCAGGGCTCTGTCCCCTGCACCTGTGCAGGATTACTTCCTGCCCTGTCTCAGCCGCCCAGGCTGCTCTCTGGAATTCTCCCATGACATGCTCCGCACCCCAGAGTAGGTGGCATGCCATGCACCTCTCCTTTGTGGTCACACAAAGATGGTGACTGGATAATCATCCAGATCACAAAGTGCTCCATGCATGACTTACAGGTAGCCGGTGAGTTCTGTGAAGTCAGGAGCTGTGTCCAGCTTGCAAATGGGGATCTCCAGTGCCTGGTACACGGTGCTGCATTATAAATAGATAGTTACAGATGTAGATACAAATATGCATATGCATCTGATATGGATATGGATATGATACAAATGTGATGTGATATGATATGGATATAGATGAGATATGGATATGGGTATGATATAGATATATGGATATGATACAATATGGGTATGGATGTGAGATGTATATGATATAGATGTGATATTATTGGATATGGGTGAAATGATGTGGATATGGGCATGATATGGATATGGATATGGATATGATACGATACGATACGATACGATATGATATGATGGATATGATATGATATGGATGTGACATGAATATGCAGGTAGACATGGATTTTGATATAAATGTAGATATTGATATGGGCACAAGCACATGTACAAGACATTGATATTGAGCGTAGATACAAATGTGGGTTTGCATTTGGCTCGATATATAGACATTGATGTAAGTATAGACACAGAATGAATGAGCAGCACTCCTCACAAGGCACCTGCTTCCACCCTCCCCCTCGCGTCACCCCAGCAGGGGCACCTTGTACAAATGACCCTCAATGAAAGCCCATTTTCTCATCCATGAAAGAGGGGTTCTATCACATACTCAGAACGTAGATGGGCAGATTAATGAGGCAAGCAGAGGAAATATGTCGGCTGGCATTCTTATCCACTTGTGCACAAACTCAGCATTCCACAAACCTGACTAACCCTAAGAAACCCCTAGAGATGTGCCCCCCAGACCCACTGAGGGTCCCTAAGCACACACCTTCACCCTGCATCTCAAGTGGCTGTTGTGACAAGGCAAGGCTGGGCTCTATGACCCGACTCCCAGGAGCGCAAATGCATCTGGATGCTGGTTCTTGAACTAGGGCTCTGGACCAAGCCACTGCCCCTAGTCGGGGTGGTCCACCCCTCCCCTGTGGCTGAGCCCTTCATTTAGCTCATGGGACAGACAAAGGGAAATAGCCAGAATGAATAAGAGTGAGGATGGCCTTCAGCACAGAATAAGGGTGACTCCAGACCTCTCCTTTCTTTCCCAATTAAGCATTGCTACGCGGCGGCTGCCAGATCACCCAGCAGTAGAATGAGATGGAGCAGGAGCAGGCTGCCCAGTAAATTGCCGCCTTCACCCTGGTGATTGTACATCCCCTCCAGCGCTAGCCAGCTTAACGGCAAAAATTGTTAAATTCAAAATCGCTGTACATGTACACACACACACACACACACACACACACACGCACTGTACCTATTGACAGCCGCAGGCGGAGCTAATCAAACGCACCACATACTTCATGCAATTTCACACATTTGTGAATCTCACATGGATGCAAATAAAAAGAGAGAGCAGGAGCCAAAGGGGGTTCATCATGGGGGGTCTGTGGTCAGGAGGCCTTTACACGACAGGAAACGGCCATAAGCCCTTAGTCATTGTCTCCACCAGGTCAGGTGCACAGGGGAAGTCCCTGGGATGCATGTAGCATCCAA
The DNA here is from genome assembly GCA_004027185.1 of Glis glis. NCBI lineage: Eukaryota > Metazoa > Chordata > Mammalia > Rodentia > Gliridae > Glis > Glis glis. The sequence continues at coordinate 52,782 of PVJS01003248.1, forward strand.
GGTCAAGGGACATCTTGATAAGGTGGAGCAAAACCCACCTGATTCTCAGAGTCCTGTGACGCAGTCCCCTGCCACTCCCACCAAAGCATTATCGAGCACCAACAGGACTCAATAGAGCCGTTAGCACGTGTCCCCATGAGCCGAACTGCTGCTGCAGAAATCAGGGTCATCAAGCTTTTGCTATCAAGGGCTAGACAATAAATACTTCAGACTTTGCTGACCCGATGTTTCTAGCACGCTACTCAACCCTATGGTTGCAGCCGATGAACAGTCAAGCCTCTGTCCCACTGAAACTTTATTTGCAAAATCAAGTCATGTGGATTTGGACTGAGGACCAGAACCTGCCGATCCCTGGTCGAGGGCTCCTTGGAAGAGTGTTGTAGGAATAGTTGACCGTGTGAATTGGGGAGACATGGTGTCAATGTAAAAAGACACCACCCCTTGAAGTCATCCTGAGTGGTCAATGGAGCCAGTCCTCAGCCAGTGTCTGAGACAAGGCCACCCATAAGGGCTGGACTTGGGAGGGTCACTGTTATAGTTAGATATAAAATGTTCCCTAAAGAGCGCATTTATTAATATTCAGGGTTGAGATAGCGGAGTCATGAGGGTTGTAATCCCAGCAGTGAATAAATACATTGTAATGGAATTACCTGGGTGGTACCCGGTAGGCCAGTAGGATGTGACTGGAGGTGGGTCCCTGGGGGTGAATCTTTGGAGATTATATTTGGTTCCTCCTCCCCCTGCTCTCTCTCTTGCTTCCAGCCTCCAAAATGTGAGGAGCACAGCCCATGTGCTGTCCTCTTTGCCTCTTGTCGCCATGCCCTAAGATCCACGGTCCCCGGCCTCACATGGACTGAACCCAAAACTGTAAGAAAATCAATCTTTCTTCTAAGTCATGTGGTCAGTCTTTTAGATTATAGCTGCAAGAATGCTGATCGGAAGAGCCAGCCAGCTCTGAAGTCTGCACGGAGGAAGAAAGTCACATGTCGGTGACTGGTCAGCTGATGCGATGTGGCTCTGGAAGCTTCCGTGTTGGAGTTCCCTCGAGGGCAAGCTTCAGGGCTCAGGACATGCCCCGGAGCTGTGCTCTACTGTACTGACCCGCAGCCAGCCCACTGTGTACCCCAGCTTTGGGATTTCTGGATCACAGAGTAACTATACAACCCCAGGACCTTACAAACTCGTGTCACTAAAGCCATCTAGTATGTCCTTTCCTTACACTTCTAATGGCCCAACTGAGGAGAGCTTTCCTGGGAACATTGAAGTGTCTGGGGAGAAGCCAGGAGCCACACATAAGAGGAGCGATGGAGGCAGACGGCAGGTATCACTGCAACTGCATGGCGAGACACCAAGGGGCAGCACAAACCACAGCACAGGGGGACAAGGCTCCAGCCACATCCCTAGTGGAGCATCGAGCAAGAGGCCAATATTCTGCATTTCTCTCATGGTCCTGTGGCAACCCATTTCTCAATGGCACAGGTTGGGAAAACAGAGGTTACATGTTGGCCCTAGGGGGATAAAAGCCCTCACCCATCATCCCAGGCTAAGGGGACAGCAGGAGGATTTAGTGGTTGGACAGACTATGGATTTAGTCTTTGCAAATAGGTTGCATTTCTACAACCAGCTAGAAGAAACCCTGTTTCTGCAGCTATCTAATCAATGCACGTATGGATTGCTTGTTCAATAAAAGAAACTGAGCAGGAGCTATTTAAGGAACTTAAGAAGTGGTCAAAAACCTAAAGCAAAAAATGATTTAACAGCAGACCCGTTGGTATGTAGTTCTCAAGGCATGTAATTAAGAAAAAAATTCTATAATAATCGTGTTGACTAATGAGAGTTCCATGTTGATCCTCTTTGCCGGATAAGCCTGGGGATTTGTCTTCTTTTCTTGCCCGACATCTCAAAATTTCTTTGTTTGAGCTCATTTGTCTGATGAAATGTTGGAAATTTCTGGCTGGAGTGAAGTCTGCCTATTAGCAGAACCTGACAGGTTAGCTCTCCACCTGGCAGGTAGATTTGCTGGGCTGATCTCAGCCAGGCCATCGCTGACACAGGGCAGGGCCTGGCCACACCCAGACCGGCTCCCTGCTGCATGAGACAGCGCCCCTCCATCGTCTGGTTTTCCCCTTGCTTGGCTTTCTCCCTCAGCCCCCACTACCCCACCATCACGTGTGACTGCTGGTAACAGCCTTCTGCTCTGACCAGCCTGGTCTCCCCACTCAACTTCCCAATATGCCACTGCTCACACCTTCCCTTCTCAGCCTGGACCTCCCTTCACTGGCTCCTTGCTGGTCACTATCCTATACCCAGCTCAAGCCCCACCTCTCCAAGGGGACCCTTGAAACCTCCATAATACCCTACCCCTTGCAGAATTTCTTCTTGGGATTCATTTTCAATAGTTTCAGAGTTTGTTTTTTTAACCCTCTCTCTCAATACACAGATCTTGGTTTTCCAAACCAATTGTAGGACCCAGCAGGCAGGGGAGGCATTTTATACTTATTCAACAAGTGCTTATTAAGTAAGTCATATCAGTTGTTCATCGCTTATAATGTGAGATCAAGCATGTAATTACAGCTCTGTCACCTGTACGCAGGTGGCAAAAATCAGGTGCAGACAGCTCACTTTAGATGTAACATGGGGGTGGCATCTGCCACACTGCTTACTGCTGCTACCCTAGCATGAGCTGGACGCCGTCCCCATCGGGAATTCTGGGAAAATCGCTGGTCACATCCGTGAGAGACCATGATCCGACCCCCACTCCCATCTGCTTCACCAGGCTGTGTGATTTTTCTTGTATCTCTCTCCTTTCCTCTGAGCAAAGGGGGCACTTCAATACCTAAGAAAAATAAAGGTCAGCAAAGCAAAATGTTGAATACCTAGAAATAGAAAACAAGCACACGAAAAGATGTTCAATCAATAGCCACTGGAGAAACGCAGATTCAAACCACAAAGAGATATATCACTACACTCGATTAGAATGATTCAATCAATAACAAGAACAAAGCCAGGTGTGGTGACGAGGGTCTGTAATCCCAGTACTTGGGAGGTTAAGACAGGAGGTACGCAGGTTCAAGGCCAGCCTCAGCAACTTAGCAAGACCCTGTTTCAAAACAAAAAATTAAAAGGTCTAGGGGTGTAGTTCGGAGGTAGAATGCCCCTGAGTTCAATACCTAGTGCTAAAAACAAAACAAAATGGCAACTCCAAACACTGGCCGAGAAGGAGGGACAACGGGAGCATTCATCACTGTGATGGGATCGATGACACATGGCTCACCACTCGGAAATGCAGGAGAGTGTCTTATACAGTTAAACTTGCCATTCGACCAGCAATCCCCTCCTCAGGACTTCACCCCAGCAAAAGTGAAAATCTTCATTCACACAAAGGCCTCATGCAATTATTTATGGCAGCTTTATTCACAAACCACCCAAAATAGGAAATAGCACACATGTCCCATAACTAGGGACCAGACAGACAAACTCATGGCATGTGATAAAAGTTAGCAATCAAAGGTGAAAACTCGTGGGTCAACATGGATGAATGTCAGATGGACCAGGACACTTGAAGAAGCCAGACTCAAAACCCTGCATAGAGCCGGGCATGGGGGCACACGCTTGTAATCCCAGTACTTGGGAGACAGAGACTGGAGGATCCAGGTTCACAGCCAGCCTCAGCTACTTAGTGAGGCCCTCCACAACTTACTGAGACCCTGTTTCAAAATAAAGGATAGAAAATAGGACTGGGGTTGTAGCCCAGAGGTAGAATGCCCCTGGGTTAAATCCCCGGTACTAAAAAAAAAAAAAAAAAAAAAAAAAAAAAAAAAAAAAAAAAAAAAAAAAAAAAAAAAAAAAAAAAAAAAAAAAAAAAAAAAAAAAAAAAAACCTGCATAGGATTCCATGTGCAAGCCATTCTAGAAAACTCAAGGCAATAGGGACCGGTAACAGATCCCCAGTTGCTGGTACAGGTTGGGGGGTGCTCCATATCTTGATTGTGGCGGTAGTTACATGACTGTGCACCTTTGTTCAAAACTCACGGGGCTGCATGCTAAAAAGGTTGAATTTCACTGTATTGAAATTATATCTTAAGAGAAATATATATTATTTCAAAGCCAGCAGGTCTGCTCTCAGTAGAGATTTGGAGCTCCACCTGCCCAGGCTTCCCAGAGCTGCTCAAGGCAGGTTCTGAACCCCTCCAGGTCCCAGGGAACACAGATTGGAGATCGGGAGGCTAGCTCCCTGCCTGCCCCTCCTAGATCTCCAGTTCTCTGTCAACTGTCACCTGTGCCACTCTAAGCAGGTAGATGCAGCAGATTCCCTGAAATCCTGCCCTGGAATGTTGTTGTTTTCATCAGCAAAACCATTTCCTCAGACCCTGTGTCCATCAGTCAGACTGTGCAGCTAGGGCCGAGCCTCCAGGGGTAAGGTCCTGCCTCCCTGGCCTGCTGAAGGCCATCAGATTCCAGTCTGAAGGGAAGGAGGTGCCAGGGCTTATCTTTCTTCTCTGCCCTGTTAGGACAGGGATGGTGTCTGCCAACACCAACAGATACTGTGCTTTCCCTGGAAGTCAATACTCACGTGTTTTACTGCAGGGTAGAGCTGCACAGAAATTAAAATGGATTCTAAGCACAAAACAAAAAGCCAGATACTTAAAATGCTTCAGAACAATGTTTGCGTGTATGTGTGTGTGTGTGTGTGTGTGTGTGTGTGTGTGTTTGTGTGTGTGTGTGTGTGTGTGTGTGTGTGTGTGTGTGTGTGTGACTAATGATTGAACCCAGGGCATTCTACCTCCGGGCTACAGCCCCAGCCCCCCCTTTTTTTTTAAACAGGGTCTTACTAGGTTGCTGAGAGTCTTACTACATTGCTGAGGCTGTCCTCAAACCTGTGATCCTTCTGTCTCAACCTCCCAAGTACTGAGATTACAGGAGTGTGCCACCACGCCTGGCTGGCTTTTTGTTTAAGACTTTCTTTTCTCTCTAATAAATGCCAGCTTTTTCTTTAAAGTAATTGGCCAATAGAATTGAGTTCCTATTTTCTGGGCAGCACCGGGAAAATATTCCTACCTGAGGAGGGGTGCAGTATCCATGGCAACAAGAGGCAGAGGTCTTGAGCGCCTCGTACAGCGATGGGCCTACGGAAGGATGGCTGTGGCTTGCTGGGAAGAGCTTGGAATTGACTCCAGAGGCCCCAAAACACCTGGAGCTGACACCTTGCTCCTTCTGGGGAAGAATGTAGGAGAATGGTCGAGATCCTGGGCTTCACAACAGAGCAGTCTAGAGTTGCCTCCTTACTCCCTCATTGGTGGTGTGGGATGCTGGCGAACCTGTAACTCTTTTGAGCTCCTCTATGTAAGCCGTGGGTTTTAGCACCTACCCTTAAATGTGTTGAAGAAATTTTCCTAGTGTGAGGACCTCACTGTACTCTGCCAGGCCCTTGGTGAGAATTCAATGATAGCCATGGGTAATCTGTGTGTGTGTGTATGTGTGTGTGTGTGTGTGTGTGTGTGTGTGTTACTGGGGATTGAACCCAGGGACATTTTACCTTTGAGCTACACTCCCAGCCCTGTTTTATATTTATTTTATTTTATTTATTTATTTAATCTATCATCTATCTATCTATCTATCTATCTATTTATTTATTTGAAACAGGGTCTCACTAAGTTGCAGAGAGCCTCATTAAGTTGGTAAGGCTGGCCGGGAACCTGCAAACCTCCTGTCTCAGCCTCCCAAGTACTGGGATTACAGGCTGGCACCACCATGCTCCATTTATGATGTTACCAGTGCCCACTGGGTCTATTCAACCACTGACCCTCATGGGCTGTGTTCAGCAACATGCTGCTGTTACTGGAGTTAGGACAAATCCCAAATGACCAGGTGTGGCCACCTGTCCCAAAAACGCAATCAAAGAGATGAACCATGGTAAAGACAGGAAAAGAGATTTATTCTCTGTGGCCATAACGGGAAGAACAGAGCCAAGTGCCCTGAGATCTGTTCACCAAGAGCAGTTGACTAGAGCTTTGAGGTTTTATAGGGAGGGGAATGAAGGCCAGGGTTGGGGGTTGCAATCTGGGTCAGGGCGTGGTCCGGTGGGTCATTATCTCAGGTCTGGTTCTGCAAGGTCCTGCAGGATCCAGGGATGTTGGTACTGCTTGAGGGAGTAATTCAGTTTCCATCATGAGATGATTGCTCCTAACCAGGGGGGCAGCCTCCGTTCCAGTCATGGGGTAATTGTTTCCCTTAGGGGCTCAGTCTCTGCATGGGGTGATCTGCCTGCAAAGCCCTTTGTCCCTGCAGTCCAAAGTGGCTATAGGAGAGAACAATTCAGAGAAAAAGACAAGTCAGAAAGGCAAGATGGAGTTAGGCCTTCAGGGTTTGGGCAGTGGCTCAGGATGTATGGATCATATATAAAATGGCTCTGCTAACACCACGGAAGGACTTGGCTCCTGAACCATGAACCATGAACCTGGCATAATGCACAACATCCAGGCATAACCAGGATCCACCTTGAAACCAATGTTACCACCTCACAACTGATGACTAACCATCCGCACCGAAGACTGAACACCACAGCTTTCTCCGCTGCAGAGTCTTGGCACTACGGATAAGAAGGTTAATGCTGATCTGACCAGCTCTGCTGGTAGCTGGCAGGAAAATCTTCACCCTTCAGTCTGGTTAAGGTCCCCAAGGCACTTCCCCGCAACATCATCAATGAACCGAGTATCTGGAGCTGCAACATGATATCTGTGGAGCTCCATGAAGAATGGACTGTCCAACCTGCCTCTCAGGATGCACCAACCTCAACTTCTCAATCTCCTCCTGCCCATTTCCCCCCTGTCAGCCCTAGCAATGATGCTCCTGTGCCATATTAATGAATAAAGGATCTGCCTTACTTGCAATTGAAATAAACATTCCTTAAAAGACTAAGACCATGTTTTGGTTGTTTCCACCATCTATGCCTGCTCAGATCAGGGGACCTCTAGGCTCTGCTCCAGGGTGCTACAACAGGAGGGTATAAAAGCTGGTCATTGGCAATCAGTTGGTTTTGATGGCCCTGCAAATCTTGAAAACACCTTACTCTTATCTTGTTGCCTTCAGCCTGGAAGGGGAAGCATTACTAGCTCTAGATGAGCACTCCTTAAATGATTAACAACACGTCTATGTGCAGAACTAAGCAGGAACCTGACCGGCGGTTTAAGGTAAAAAGGAGATAGATACATATCACAGGCGGAGATGCCAAGACTCGGTTCTGCTGCCAGTGCCCCTCAGGCATCTGCAGGCCCAGGAGTCAGGGTTTTGAGTGAAGGTAGCCTGTAAGCCCATTTCACAGCCCCTGCCCTTGCTAGAAAGCAGGGATCCTTGGCTATTACACGTAGGTGGCAGGATAGACCCTTGACAGGGCATCTCAGGAAAGGTGGAAAACAAGCAGAGGGGAAACTGGTGGGCTTGCTTTGGAAGGGTCCTTGGTAGAACTCCACCATCTCAGTGGACTCCTTGGTGGCTCCTGGAATTTCTTCTCCTTACTGTAGAGGGCAGAGAGGAGCCCCAGTAGGTTCCAAAGAACAGCCTAACTTTACAGAGAGGCAAAGGCCCAAGAAGGGAGGAAGAGGAGTCAGGGGGCAACAGAGACCCTGAAATCCTGTTCTTGAATGCTTTCGTTTTGATCAGCAAAACCATTTCACTGTGTCCATCAGCTGGACAGTGCAGCTGGGGTTGACTCTCCTGGATGGACAGGTAGATGGATGTATGACAGATGATAGATGATAAGCAGATGGGCGAATGCATGTATGCATTTATATTTGAATGAATGAATGTGTGGGTGGATGGATGGATGGATGGATGGATGGATGTGTAAATGGGTAGATGGATGATGGATGGATGAATGGATAGATGGATGATGGATAAATGGGTAGATGGATGGATGTGTGGATGGATGGATGGATGGATGGATGGATGGATGGAAGGAAGGATAGGTGGATGAGTGGGTGGGTATTTGGATTGGTAGATGGGTGGATGGATGGATGACAAATAAATGTATATATGTATGTATACATGTATATATAGATGGATGGGTATGTGGATGGATGCATGCATGCATGCATGCATGCCTGGATGAGTGGATGAGCAGATGGATTATGGGTGAATGGATGGATATGTAGATGAATGGGTGGATACAGAGATTGATGGATTATGGATGTGTGGATAGATGGCTGGCTGGATGGGTGGATGGGGGATAGAAGCATTTGTGGAAAGATAAGATAGGTCAATGGATGGGTGGGTGGGTGGAACAAGAGATGAACAGGTGCAGAGATTAATGGGTAGACTAAGGGTTGGACAGCCAGTAGGAGACAGATGTTGCTATCCTAGAACTTTTATCATCCAGGTGAAACGCCTCATGGCCACTGTGCTGAACACCGCAGCTTTCACCACGATGAATGCAAATTCATTTTGTATCATATAAGGGACTTTTACCTAGCATGGGAAAGGCCACACTTGACTTCCCTAACACAGCTGACCAGGTAGGTTGTAGGCCTCCTTCCCCACTTTGGTTCACCCAGGCCCTGGGAGCGGGGTGGCGAGTGCAATCTCTGAGCAGTGTGGTTCTTTCAAAGCCTGCTCTTCCTGTCTGTGCTCACTGAGCTCTTGCCTTTGTGATTACACTGGGACATATTTCTCATTACAGGCACCAGGAAAAACCACAAGCGAGCGGCACCTGCTTAAGCAGGAAAGAGCAAAGCAAAGATTGACCTAGTTTGGCTAAGATGGGATCTCCGCCGAACCTTCCCCTGGTGGAAATCTTACTGAACCAGAGCGCTCCGCGGCTGTACGCTCAGACTGTTTTCTTCACTCTTTTTTTTTTATTACAGTGATTTTTATGACTTTTGTTCTCTCTGAATTGAGTAGAACTTCAACAGATGAAAATAAGTGGGGAAATCTGGACGATCGGCATGAACAAAGGCCCCGGTGCTCAGCTTCCTCTGGCGCCATGCCAGAGTTTAGGTTTGAGTCTTGGGAAGTGTTCAGATGAATACACAGACATGAGGCCCCAGGGAGCCCAGGGTGCAGAGATGGCTGAGGAGGGAGGGCGGGCACGTGTCCCTTTAGCTCCTTTGGGCTTCAGCAAGTGTGCTTGTGGCCATGGTCACTAGTCCAGGGTGTCCAGATGGAAGGAAGCACCAGCATGTTCACAAACTCAGAACACCAGCAGAAAATGTTGGAAGGACTGAGAATAAGAAGGCTGGAGACAGGACTCGGTGACAGAGCCAGGTCTTTATTTAGTGGGAAAGCTGCAACGTGGAAAGAGAGTAGTTCTCTGTGACTCAGACGCTAGAACTAGGGCTAATTGATACACATTTCAGAGGAACAGATGCACATTTTAGAAAGTGAAACCTAAACCACCAGGCCTGGCCCAGCCTGGTGTGGCACCTGCCTTTCTCTTCAGCCTCATCTCCTGCTGGTCTCCTCTCTCTCCCTCTGCCCCAGTCACAGATGCAAAATAGTCCCTCCAACCTGTGGTGCTCCACAGCACCTCAAGACATTTATACTCGCTGTCTTCTCTTTCTGACATGAAATGCCCTTTCCCTTACCAGGGCTGTATCCTCCTGAAATGTCACTTACTCAGAGAGGTCTCCCTGGTCACCCTAGCTGATGTCCACCCCAGAGTGACTCTCAGGTGCAGTATTCACCTGGGCTTGGTTGACACTCAGAACTGTTGCTTCTCTGCAATAAACTCCTGTGTGTTTGTTTATTCGTTGGTTAGCTCACTTAACATGGATGAAAATGGGCAGTCCCTCTGGTGCCTGCCACACCAGGGAGCGTGCCCAATGCGCAGCAGGGCTCAGCAATCGCGGATTAAGTAAAGGCAGATGATCTGGCTGGGGCAGAGAAATTCCATCCCTGATCCCTGGAAATCAAAGGGTCAGTGAGTGGTGTCACCTTCGTTCAAAACAGCACAAGTCCCAGCCACACAAGCCAGACAGCACAGCTAACTTCCAACTTGAGCTGGTTCCCAGACTGCGAGGGACCCAGCCACCCCACGGCGTTCATCTCAATCAGAGGTTTTGTTTTTGAAAATCCTGAGATTTCTGGCCATTTTGTTATTATTTGATGTATCAAACAATGATCGATATATCTCTTTAGGGCAGTTTTAGCCATGACTCTATTTTAACCTATTTTCTCTCAACGTGCATTTGCTCCAGACTGAAAATCCATAGTGTGTCTAAATTCAGATCTCCCCGGTTCCGTGTTTCAACTCTCCACAATCTAATTAAGCATGAGCCTGTGAGATGATCTTTATCATGCACATCTTGGGAAGGTCCAAGAAAGTGCTTCTCCGAGGATGCTCGGCTCGGGCCCAGTTGTCCTCAAGGTCAATGAATGGGCAAAGCCTGTGCACAATTCTAATCTAGCAGTTGAGGAAGGGAAAAAAAAGCTCATTTAATTGGCAAGCACTGAAAATATTATCTTTATATTAAGACAAAAACAGACTTATAGATTCACTAGAATTTGAAGAATAGGCTTTGATATTCAAGAAATTTCTCATTGAGATGGATCATTTGTATGCTGTATTTAGCATTCCAGAAACCAGGCAGCTAGGAGTGACCATAAGTGTTATGTTTAGATATAGAATGTCCCCTGAAGAGCTCAAGGATTAATGTTGAGGGTTGATATAATAAGTCACGAGGGTTATAATCTCATCAGTAGATAATGGGTGGTCACCTAGGCAGGTAGAGTGTGGCAGGAGAAGGTGGGTCCCTGGGGGTGTGGCCTTAGGGACTGTGCTTTTATCTTTGAGTCGCCTTGCTTGCTTGGTTAGCTCTTGCTTCTGGCCTCCAAGATGCGAGAGCAGAGCCCTTGCTCTCTCCCTCTCTCAGCTTCCTGCCTCCATGCCCTGAGCTCCACACCTGTAACCCGGCCTGACATGACTGAAACTTCTAGATCTCCAGATAAATTTTCCCTCCTATAAGTGGTATGGTCACAACTTAGAGGATTGTGTATTGGATTACAGCAATGAGAATGTTGACTAAGATACTGGGACATCATTCTTACCAATAGGTTTTCCCAGAAGTCCATAGGACAGAAATCCGTTCTCGAGTAAAATGGCAAAGACTCCCTCCCTGGAATGAAGCTATGATGTCCTCAGGTCAACAGCCTCCTTTCCCCCTTTTCTTCCATGAAGAAGAAAGCCAGATACCAGTACAGAGAGGCGGGCAGAGAGAAGAGCACTTGTTCCTGAATGCCGACATTGGCCCGACACCACCAGCCCAGAGTGTCCAATTTTGAACTTGTAACTTGAGAGAAGAAAATCCCTGTGCTTGGCTAGGAAGCTGTGCTGGAATTTCCCATCGCTGACAGTTGAGTCGGCCCTAAAAGGGAGTGCCCCATCTGGCCTCTGGAAGAGAAGCCGGGATAATGAGGATCATTCCTGTCCTGCACACCAGCACGGGCGTCAAATCGGTCAGGGATTGTCATTGCTCAGGACAGTCATAGATAGCCTGTCCAGAAGCTCTACAGGACAGAGTTCAGGGAGGGTTTGGGCTTTGAATTGACCATGTTAGGCTTTACCTGGATCCTGAGCTACCAGAAAAGAGCAAGAGTTAAAGACCCCTCTCATGCTACAAGACAGGGCTCACTGAAGACTCACAGATGTCCCCTCTGCATACCCATGACCAGGTCAGACACAGACCCTCCAAACTCCTATCCTTTTCTCACAAAAGATTAGCTGCAAGGTCATCCCCACTGGCCCGCAAGAGCCAAGCACAATCAGCTGACTTGTCCCAGTTCAGCCTCTCTGTTCCCCACAGGACCCAGGCATCTGCCCCTCCCATGGTCTGAAGAGCCCATGCTGTGGCCTCAAGCTGGTGCACAGCATGGCTCCCTGAACCCCCTTCCCCCTACTCCACCAGGCCTGGAGGCACTTGCTGCTCCGGGCTCAGCCTCCCCAACGCCGTAGCCCTTTCTTTCCCAAATGGCAACCATTTTCCCAAATAAGTCTCTCCATCCCTAAGTCCAGACTTGATTTTAATTTGATGGAGGAAACAGCACACAGGGAGGAAACGTGGAATTTCAACACCGCTGAGCTCTTGTTAGAAGTTACAGGCCCCACTTCCTTATGTGGCTGCGAATAAATTCCATTCAGGAAAGGTGAAATACTTTCCCTCAGTCTACACAGTCGCGGGCCTGGGCTCCGGGCCAGATCTGTCCCTGCCTTGATGTTCTTTGCGGTGTCCCTCGGAGGGCACTCACCAGTGAGCCGATGCAGGCACACGTACACACACACACAGGCAGTGTCACACCTGCGGACGTGCCTGGGAGCATGCCACACCTGTGTCTACAGCTCCTGGTCAGTCTGAGCCGTGATTTTCACTTCCTCCACACCACCCCATAGTTACATTGACAGCCCGAAATGAAAATTAATCAGAGGCCTCAGCAGTGGATGCGCTCAGCCATGCACGATTCCCGGTCCTGTGGAGAGCTGTCTCTCTGCCGCCTGGCTCCAGCGAACGCCCCGCAGCCTCTGCATGATGCTTGTGTTTCTGCACGGCTCTGCTGCCATACTGGGATGCTGGAGGCTTTGCAGCGGCTGCAGAGAGCATAGTTCCAGCGCCGTGCTACTCTCTGCTTCTCGGAGTCGGATCCTCACAGGGACGCACTCATCCTTCCTTGCTTTGTGCTGGGTTTACTTCACTCAGCGCAAGTCCTCCAGCTTCATCCAAGCTGCCAGGGGCTGGGGGGAGGGGAAATGAGGGACTGCTGCTCATTGCATGAACAGCTCCAGCGAGGTCACAGGAGAGAGGTCTGGAGACCTTCTGGACACCGCAGCACCTGTAGTTATCCATACTACAGCATGCACTTTAGGATTCTGTTAAGCTCCTACTACCAAAAAACTTTAAAAAATGCACAAATGAACACAAGGAGAATCCTGGAGGCAATGGATATGTTTAGCACCTAGATTGGTAGATTGTGGGGTATGTTATCATGACTGTGTATATATGCATATTCCAAGCTCATCAAAATGTATACATTAAATATGAGCAAGGTTTTGTCTATCAATTATACCTTGATAAAGCTGTTAAAGGTACAGCTAATGCACCAGCTTTTTTTCCAGAGGAAGTGGAGTGAAGGAGCTTAGCTTCCCTCTGATAAGACATACTGCAAGCACACAGTGACCCGACCACACCACCATTCAGCTCACAGACATCTGCTGAAGACTCAGGCCTGCCACACCACTGCCAGGTACCCAAGACCCAGTTCTACCTGCCAGCAACGCAGGAGTGACCACAGTGACATAAATGTCAATGTGTAAGAGATGCGCATAGACACGTGATGAGCCTGTATGTAAATATATACAGAAAAAAGATAATATCCATATAATGAATATAACTCTACAGATAAGATATGGTTGTGTGTGTGTACATTCATATTTATATTCATAAACATCACTCACTAGAACTTTGTGTTCAGCCCTATCACTATCTCTTTTCCTTTGCTTTCTTATTTTAATTTTTTTTATTTTTTGGAACTGAGGATTGGACTCAGGGGCATCCTATGTCTGAACTACACCCCCAGCCCTTTTTATTTTTTTTTATTATACACCTCCTGTAATCCCAGTACTTGAGAAGCTGAGACAGGAGGATTGCTGGTACCAGGCTAGCCTCAGCAACTTAGCAAGACCCTCAGCACATTAGTGAGACTCTTTTTCAAAATTAAAAAGTAGAAAGGGCTGGGGGTGTAGCGTGGAGGTAGAACATCCCTGGGTTTAATCCTCAGTACCAAAAAACAAAACCAAAAAATTCACTGGGCAATCTTGAAGTTTAAGTGATTTGGCAACATTTTGCCGGTCATTTGGAAAGCAGAAGTTCAGTGTGTTATGCAGATTTTCCATTATACAGTATCAAAAGATCACATTTGCTAAAACAGATCTCATTAGAGGAGTCTGTGTGTCTTGGGAAGCTGCCAAGTCCATGAGAGCAGATACAAGTTTTCCAAAATTCTAATTTGAACTTAGAAAGTCAAATTGTATCATTTGCAACAAATACTATCAGTCATTTTCCTTGAAGTGACAGGCTTACTTCTTCATGTTTTTAAATAAACTTTTTATTTTAGAAGAGTCAGAGTTTATGAGGGCGGAGACACCCTACTCCCCCACACTCAGCTCTGGGTTGGTAACATTTTTTTTTTTTTTTTGGTACTGGGAATTAAACCCAGGGGCCTTCTACCTCAGAGTTACACCCCTAGCCCTATTTTTTATTCTTTATTTTCAAACAGGGTCTCATTAAGTTGCGGAGGGCCTCACTAAGTAGCTGAGGCTGGCCCCGAACCCAGATCCGGTCTCAGCCTCCAAAGTACTGGGATTACAAGCTTGTGCCACCACACCGGGCATAACATCTTAAATAACATCTTACATTAGCATGGGCCAGTCACTACAATGACCAGTCTGATATTGATACACTGTAACTAACTTAATCATGGGTCCAATATCAATACATTGTTACTAACTTAATTGTGCATCTGGTATTGATACACTGCTACTAACTTAATCATGGGTCTGACATTGCCACACTGTTACTAACTTAATTATGGGTCCAGTTTGATACATTGTTACTAACTTGATTGTGTATCTGGTATTGATACAATGTTACTAACTTATGTCCCTACTCCTCTCCCATCCCCTTGATTCTTACCTAAAGTCCTTTCTCTCCCAGGACCCCACCCTGCTCTTAGTCTCTCTCTCCTGAGGCTATCGTTGGCTGCGATGGTTTGTCAGACTTTCCTTTAATGACCTTGACGGTTTGGGGAAGTGCTGGTCACCTGTTTTGTAGAATGCCCTTCCTTTGCGATCTCTCTGATTTTTTTTTCTTGCAATGAGACTGGGGTTGTGGGGCTCGGGGAGGAGACCACAGAAGCAAAGCCGCCTTCTCATAACATCACGTTAGGGTTCATGTCGTTGACCTTAGGTGTTAGCCTCAATCACCAAGCTGAAGTCGCTTTTGCCAGTCGTGTCCCCATTAGAAAGTCACTCTGTGCTGTGCTCTTTGGAGGGAGCTCCTGGTACCAAATCCACACTGAACAAGAGAGGAATCACGCTCCCCCTGCTGCAGCCAGGAATGTCCGTGTGTGCTATTTGGAATTGAGAGCTGTATGCCTATTTCCCGTGCAATCACATAGGATGTTCCTAATAGAGAGCTCAAAGGACAAGACGTAATAGAATGAATACCCTTTCCTGCTAGACTAAGTACATTTTGGAGGGAAAGTGGCATTGCTCTGTTCTACTGAAGTGCATGGAGAGAAGTGTGCAGGGCTCCTGACCCCGCAGCCATAGCCACGATCCATACCGCGGCACCAGCAGGGAGCCAGCTGCTGCTCTTGCACCATCCGCACAGATGTTAACCCGGTGGGACAGACTGATGATGCCTTAATGTGGCCATGGAAATTTTCCTGACTCTGTGGCCCCCTGGAAGGAGACTAGAGCTCCCTGGGGGTGCATGGGGCACACTTTGGGAACTACTGCTCCTTGCTATTTCATCCTACCATTCCAGGTGTGGGACACCTACAGAAATCCAAGTCACACGACAAATATACCACTTATGATAACTTTGAAACAATTATGATTTTAATAGTCCATTCTTTTGAGAAAATAGGTGAATGATTAAAGCATTTGAAAATATATATGAAATATATGTATAATCTAGATTATGGTTTCCTACATATTAATGCACCTGTATCTATTCTGTTGAAATAGCCACAGAATTTGAAAACTCGAGATCCTCGCATAGCAAATCAAGGTCGACCAGCTGTGGCCAATCTGCCCCTCATGATTCCTGTGGTCTATCCGCCTCACCTGGGCCCCAACTATCCCCATGCCCCATGCCTTCCAATGGGGATGATGGGTGGAGGCAGGAAGGGTCGCTCTGAGAGGCCCGGCTCCAAGTTCCATTGTCTTCCTCCCAGTTCCTTGGTACTGTTCCCCCAAATGTTGAAACAGCATCTACTTTGTTTACCAATTCAAGGCACATTGATTGCGCACCCTAATGTGCCAGCCCC
This sequence comes from Glis glis, assembly GCA_004027185.1. Taxonomy (NCBI): domain Eukaryota; kingdom Metazoa; phylum Chordata; class Mammalia; order Rodentia; family Gliridae; genus Glis; species Glis glis. The sequence goes on from PVJS01003248.1 coordinate 68,816, forward strand.
TGGGTAGCGACCCCAGTGCTCTCTCTCTCTCTCTCTCTCTCTCAGAACACAGATGAGGCACCCAACCTTCCCAGCAAACAAAAGTTAACCCCTTCCCTGGACTCCCCACATTTTATTTGAAGTCAGAGCTTAATGACTAGCATTGTAAACCTTCTTATTAATTACATTATTTCTAATTAAGGAAGTTTCCAGGACCAAGTTTCCAACTGAAGTTTCTAGGCAGTTTGCCCTGCCCAAGTGAGGACTTCATTAAGAACCAAGGCAAAAACCAAGAAGGGCAGAGAGTGGGGCAGAGGGATCCCAGGGGGTCTGGAAGCTGGGGTTTCTCCAATTTCTCTCTCAGCCGGACTCTCTTCCATCCTTCTACATCCTGGCTACTGTGGATGGAGAGGGGCCGTCTTGGAAGGAATCTCAATCATATCTCCCTGGCCCTGAACACAGAGGCATTTCCAGGGGATGGAGGGGAAATCCCCAAGAGACGGCTGCTTGCTCAGAGAACAAAGATTCGGTTGTGATTCTTTCTGTTAAGATATATCCAGCTGCAGGAAACAGAATCACGGGAGAAGAATGCATCAGATACAAAAGACAGGTAATTATCTCCTCCCACAAGGAGATTGGAGGGAGGGTCTTAGATGGATGCAGTGGCCCACTGAGGACCCAGGCTCTTCCTCTACCCCTGCTCTGCCACCTTCAGTGGGTTTGAGGTTAGTGCTGGGCTGATTGCCCAAGGTCTGCATAGCTTCAAATGCACCACACCTGTGTTGGAGACAGGAGGAAGGGAGCAGCAGCAGCTCCCTCCCTCTTCCAATCAGGCAGGATTCTTTTGTGCCACGCTTCCCCCAATCTCTCCCCTGGGTGCCGCTGGCTGGAAGGGTTGCATGCTCACCACGAAACCTGCCTGTGGCAAGTGGGAATGAGGTCAAGATGGGGACACTTGGTGAATCAAGGGTCACCCTCCCTCTGCATGGAGCCGATGAGCAGGGTGAGGTGTTCAGGCCTGAGAAAAGGTAGGGAAGGGCCACAGGGAGGCCTTCCCTGACATGTGGCATCAAGAGTCAAGGAGGCCCTTTTCACAGGCAGCCTGAGGTCCTGCAGCTTGAAGTCTTGCAGCCTGAGGTCCTGCAGCCTGAGGTCCCGTAGTGTGAGGTCCTACAGCCTAAGGTCCTGCAGCCCAAGGTCCCACAGCCCGAGGTCTTGCAGCCTGAGGTCCTACAGCCTGAGGTCTTTCAGCCTGAGGTCCCACAGCCTGAGGTCCCACAACCTGAGGTCCTGCAGCCTGAGGTCCCCCAGCCCAAGATCTTGCAGCCTGAGGTCCCGAAGCCCAAGGTCCCACAGCCTGAGGTCTTGCAGCCTGAGGTCCTGAAGCCCAAGGTCCCACAGCCTGAGGTCTTGTAGCCTGAGGTCCTACAGCCTAAGGTCCCACAGCCTGAGGAGCCCAAGGTCCTGTAGCCCAAGGTCCCACAGCCTGAGGTCTTGCAGCCTGAGGTCCTGCAGCCCAAGGTCCTGCAGCCTGAGGTCCCACAACCTGAGGTCCTGCAGCCTGAGGTCCCACAGCCTGAGGTCTTGCAGCCTGAGGTCCAGAAGCCCAAGGTCCTGCAGCCTGAGGTCCCACAACCTGAGGTCCTGCAGCCTGAGGTCCCACAGCCTGAGGTCTTGCAGCCTGAGGTCCAGAAGCCCAAGGTCCTACAGCCTGAGGTTTTACAGCCTGAGGTCCCTCAACCTGAAGTCCCACAGCCCAAGGTCCCACAGCCCGACATCTTGCAGCCTGACATCCTGCAGCCCGAGGTCTTGCAGCCTGAGGTCCCTCAGTGTGTGCCTGCAGTTGAGTGGCTGCTCAGGGGTAACCCTCATCCATGTTCCCTGGGAGCAAAGCATCACCTGCACCCCAACTAACAGATGGGGCGACCCAGAGAGGCCACGTGGCCTCCGGGTCCTGCCGGGGGCGCTGAAGCCAGCCTCGTTCTCCCAGCCCTTCCTCCCCATTGAGAAGGAGAAACAGTGCTATGGGGAAGATCAGAACTACCTGGACCTGGAGGTGGAGGGACTCACAGGATTCCTCTCTCACGCTGAAATTCTATCGCTTGAGCCAGCCACCGGGAAACAAACACAGAATGCCAGTGTTCTCCGTCCTTACTGGTTGTACAGATGGCTGTGTGGACAAGATGGTGCTGAGAGCTTTGAAGAGAAACACAACGTCCAGCGAAGCTGTGGAGAGCCTGCGCCTCCAGGGTGGAGGACGTGGAGGCCACTCAGTGAGGCTGGGTGTGGATCAAGGGACGGGGTTCAGCATCCGAGCCGCGTTAGTTAAAGGATAAAATCTCCCTGCAAAGCAGGAAATATCTCGCCCGGAAGATCTTTCTAGAGTAACAAAGCACTTTATGAGGTGAACAGCGTAGAGGTGATGGATGAGATGAGAGGCTAGATGGATAGAGACCGGCCGAGCGTCAATGTCATGACACAGCCAGCCACCCACAAAACCGACGGAGAAGAGCACTCGGATGGGAATCTGTATGTCATCTGGGAGCCTGTGGGTGAGCCCCTGAGGGGGACTCCCCGCCAGGACTTTTCTTTTTCTTGTTCTTGTACTGGGGATTCAATCCAGGGACATTCGACCTCCAAGCTACACCCCCAACCCCCCCTTTTTTGAAACAGGGTCTCACTAAGTTGCTGAGGGTCTCACTAAGTTGTGGAGGCTGTCCTCAAACCTGCGTTACACAGGCCTGCGTCCCAGCAAGTTGTACTCAGAGAGTCCTTGACTGGCCTCAAAGAAGCTGTCATGCCCTGAGAGGGTCCCAGAATAGATGGCACCTCTAGGATCCCTCTAGCTCCCAGTAGACACTAGCAAGAAATGGCTGAGTCCTACAGCTGGAAGGAACTGAACTATGCTGACACCCGTGTGAGCCAGGAAGAGGATGCCCCAGCTGCAGCCTGGCAAGACCTGGAGCAAGCAGAAGGCCCAGCTGAGCCCAGACCCGTCTGTTGACCTTGGAGAATGACAAGCACACGGTTCTAAGCTGCTGTGCTGTGATATCTCGCGACACCACACGGATAGCGAACACAGGAACGGATGTGTGGCTTCTCACGGTGTGGTCCTCAGACCCACAGCACCAGCCTCACCTGGGAGCTTGTCAGAAATGCAGATTCTCGGGTCCCACCCAAATCTGCAGAATCAGAAACACCAGGCTTGAAGCTCAGCAATCTGTATTTAGACAAACCCTCCAGGGGATGCTGGGGCGTGCACAAATGGGAGAACCATGAATTAGCCAACTCTTTAGGGTTGCAGGTGATGGGAATTGCCCCAAATGCACTTAGGCACAGCACAGGGAGTTTATGGATTCGGCAAATAGAAAAATGCAGAGTGCGTTGGCTTCAGGCTCAGCTGGATCCAGGTGCTCAGTGCTGCTCATGGACTGATGTGGCCAGACCACTAAGCATTTACCGGGACCAGGTGGACCGCGAATGGACAGAGACGGACACATCTGAAGAAAACCAAAGCCAAAGGGGAGTGGAAATCAGCAAGACACGCAAAAGTTATAGGCACTTCCTACGCAGCAGCGAACAGCGGTCATTGTCCCACCTCTCAGGTAAGGCCACAGCAAGGTCAAGAAGGGAGAAATTTTCAGGGCCTCATAGCCCGTGTGGGGCTCAGCAGAAGCTGAACCCCACTCAAGCCATTCCTGAACGCCGTGTGTGTGTGCGTGTGTGTGTGTGTGTGTGTGTGTGTATCTCCCATGGATGAGCTCCAAAACAGCTGTGTGCTGGGCTGCAGCAGGACTGGCTTAGCCCTTGTCATTGCAACAACAGTGCAAGGGGAAGCGGGAGCAGCTGTCCCCGGACTCCCCTCTGCCACCGAGCCAACCATCTGCAGCTCTGGGCACCTTGGAGCCTCTGAGGCCATGTTTCCCAGGGCGCCCCTCCATGGCTGTCGAGGCTGCCCTCTTCCTCCACAGGCCCAGTGGGCTCATCCATCCAGGGTGTGCAGGGCATGAGGCAGGATCCAGGCAGGTACTGTGCCAGGACAGGAGACATGTGCAGAGCCCACGCCCCTCGGACAGCAGCATGGACGGGGCGCCCGCGGCTCTCGTCCATCTTTGGAGATCATCTTGGGTCCATCATGAAGGCAGCGATTTTCATGAGGAGGTCTGTGGGAGCCGAGCCCCAGGAAGCTCTCTCAAGGCAAGGGCAGGGTGGGATTCCAGCGAAGGAGCTGCAGTCTCCCTCCAACAGGAGGACCAAAGCCAGTCCGCACCAGAACCGCTCAGGGCCCGAGTGGCAGCGCCCCAAGCAGAGATCGGCAGATTCCCTGCGACTTCAAAGGCTCGTGTTTAAAGTGGGAGAAAACTCTCCCCTCTCTCGGTCTCAGGTTCACCACAGATGCAATCGTTTCCAGAGAGCCAGGAACAAGAGAGAGAATTTCTGCAGTTCTCCTAGCACAGAAATCACCCAGCAACTAAAAAAAAAAAAAAAAAGACATATTCAAGATACAATAGGGAGCTTAAAATATTTTTAGATACCACAAAAATGGAGAGCAGGGAGTGTGGAGAAAAGCAAGTGTCTTGTGCTGCAGCCAGGGAAGGGTACTGCGGTTACAGACGACAGGAGCTCTGTTCAATCGGGCAGGTGCGAAGACGCCAGGACCCATGTTGAAGTCACAGCGCTCTTAAGAGGCACAGCCAGAGAGTCCATCTGAAAAGTTAGTAAGCGCCCCTGGCTCATATGCTTACAATTACACTTTTCTGGAAAAGCCAGAATTCATTTTATCCTTGGGTATTCACTCCCCAAATTTGTTGAGAACGTGGACAGTTTCTACCTAGTTCCAGGAGTATGTCTGGACCCTGATGCTCAGAAGAGAGAGAAAACTGCCCTTTATTGAGGAACCCCGTGAGGCAGAGACACTAACTACAGAATTAAAACAGACCCGCCGTGCGTGCTTGTCGCTGAGCTGCGCACACAGATTCCGCAGTACTATTTGCATTGCAGAAAATGGGTCGTAAGGTTTCCAGGCATGGGATGGTCTACTTTGTATATGTAGCAAAGTTGTGGTGTAAATGCTAGAAAATTTCATAAGAAAAAAAAAGTGGCTCTTAATCCTGTTTCAACACACACACACACACATACACACACACACACACACATACACACACACACACACAAATAGAGCCACATGAATATATTTTTATTCCTTCACAATTCTGATTTTATGTACAATACAATGTTTAGACAGGAACATCTCCGACATCTCATGAGTACTTTTAAAAGTCGCATCTAATTTCAAAGCAACGTTTGTAAAACGCCCGCTTGGCTCCAGTTTCCTGCCCAGTGGTTAATTATCAGCAGATGAAACCTGGGCACAGTCCTCCCCATCTTCCCCAGCTCTCATGGAAGGACTCGGAGCGTGGTGCTGGCTCCTGTGCCTCTCAGTAGCTGCTGGCACGACCTCTCATTATCGCGTTAACTGGGAGAACACTGTATTCTGTGGCGTGGCAGAGCTGGGGCCGCTGTGCACATATCTTGCTAAAAGGTTAAACCGATAATGCTGAATTTCTTGAAAATGAGTTTGCTTTCATGGACGCAGAGATGCAATTGGGGACTGGGGATTTAGATCAATCTTTCCAACAAACAAACACAAACACTCTACAAACAGAGCCAGGAGACATTAGCCCTCTGCAGGCCCACCTCCTCTCTGCTTCTTTCCTTCCAACACTTTATCCTGCAAACAGCTGTCGCGCCCGTCCAGAGCCCATGGAATGTGGCCGTGATGTTTCACTCCAAGGCAGCTGCAGCCGGTCTCTTGTCGTCGGTCATTTTCTCTGCATTAAAATATTAACACACAGTCTTCGGCGGAATGGCTAATGAAATGTGGGCTCTGGAATGAAATGGGTATTTCGAATGTCTTCAGAAATGATTGGAGTCCCTTGTGTGTCCCCACTACTCCTTAGGTTGCACATATTAAAGAAAACATATGTCCCTTTTTTTTGTGATTGACTGATCTCGCTTAACATAATGTTTTCCAGATCCTTCCACTTTCTTGCAAATGCTGTTATTTTGTTCGTCTTTATTGCTGAGTAGAATTCCATTGTGTGTATTTCCCACAATTTTGTAATCCACTCATCTGTTGATGGACACCTAGGTTGGTTCCATGATTTGGCCACTGTGAATTGTGCTGCTATGAACATGGGTATGCATATATTACTGTAGTTTTCTGGCTTCAATCCCTTTGATATGATACCCAACAGTGGTATAGCCGGATCATATGGTGGATCCATTCCCAGTTTTCTGAGGAATCTCCACACTGATCTCCATAGTGGTTGAACTAGATTGCAATCCCACCAACAGTGTAGAAGAGACCCAGTTTCCCCACATCCTCGCCAGCATTTGTTGTTTGACTTCTTAATGATTGCCATTCTTATTGGGGTCAGATAAATCTGGTTGATAATGGAGAACCCTCAGCGGAACAAGGGAAGTGGTACAAGGGAAGGGGGAGGGCAAGAAAGAAGTGAATTAATGGAATTACTATCATAAACAATATGTACATGTGAAAATATACCAACATCATTCTTGGTACTTCATATAGGTGGGGGGAGGCAGGGGGGCACTAAGAGCTGTGTGCATATATGTTAACATCAAATAGATATTCATTGCAATGTAAGACTCCAATGCACCAATAAAAGCACGTTAAAAATAAATAAATAAATAAACAGAAAAAAAAAGAAATGATTGACTGATCCTGGGTCCTATCATCTCTCGATTGATGTGTTTAGCTTGTGTGAAAGTAAGTATAAAGTCTAAATGATATTGGGAGTGAAAATACTGGCTGGCAGAAAGCATCTCTACAAATCCTTATGCAAGCCCAAGGGCTGGGTGTGTCCAGTGAGCTTTGTTTTAAGCGGAGTGGGCTTCTGTGCGATGGAGACAGGGTGTTGAGGTGAGGAGGCTTTTGTCCCCAAACTCTAGATCTGGGCATCCGATATTTATTTTGGTAGACGTTCATCGTAACATGGGCCACCAGGTTATCCTTCCAATTGCACTGACAGAAATGGAATGCAAATGAGATTGGGAGCAGCGAGGAAGCCTGGGTTCGTAGCCACAAGTTCCAGGATGACCATCTTCAGGTACAACTGGATCCAGGGATTCCAGCGATGGCTGCTCTCCTCTGCACTTCTCAGCTGCCTTTGCCTCAACCTGATGGCATCATCTGTGCAGGCTCCAGGCTTCCTGCAGGTGGCAGCACAGAGAGCCCTGGTGGCCTGAGCTCCAACTCCCTCTCCCCCATCAGCCAGCAGGAAGTGCCTGCAGCTCTGCTGTCCATCTGGAGAAGGTGCCGGGTCAGGTCCCCTCGGGGAACCTTGTGTCTCTGGTGTCTGTATTGTTGTTGGGAGCCGACAGCACTGGAGAGGAGGTGAAGGAATTAGGGACGGTAAACAACCTTGCACATCTGAGACCTGTGCCCGCCCACCACAGTGTCCACCCCCAGCCAGAGGTACATGGGGAGCGGTTGGTTAGCAACATCTGAGCCCGGGACCCTGCACACGAGCATTTGCAGTGCACGTGGCATTCTTCAGAAGCACACCTCCGTGTGAACCTTCGCTGTGTCTCCAGGGCTGCGTGCCTGAGCACAAGCGTTTGTAGTGCACACGGCATTCTTCCGGAGCACACCTCCGTGTGAACCTTCGCTGTGTCTCCAGGGTGGCGGTGATGTGCATTCACATTTTCAAATACATAACTTATTAGAAACTGCTTTCCTTTCAAGTGACCTTTATATTACAGTTAGGGCGTAAAATCAATTTCTTATTAAATTATGTGTGCAGGTAGATTGTATTGTTTCGTTTCAGGAGCAGCACATAGATCCTTGACTGATCCCCATGTGAGGATGCGGATGGGACACAGGGACATGCAGGGGTGTGGCTGGACCCCCCACAGCAGGGCCTGGCTGCCCAGCCCAGACAGAAACTGCGTGCCCTACCCGTGGTCAGAGAAGATGCATGAGGAGATGAAGAGGAGCAGATGCAGAAACATGTGTGGATTTAAGTCATGACAGGCCAGGCGTGGTGTGCACACCTGTAATCCCAGTACTTGTGAGGCTGAGACAGAAGGCTCTCAGGTTTGAGGCTAGCCTCAGCAACGTAGCAAGGCTCTCTGCAACTTAGTGAGACCCTATTTCAAAATAAAAAAAATAAAATAGGGCTGGGGGTGTAGCTCACAGATAAAATGCCCCTGGGTTCAGTCCCCAGTACCACACACACATAAAACACACACACACACACACACACACACACACACACACACACACACACAC